>CANXYC010445844.1:0-26831 GCA_948193065.1 Aleurites moluccanus
AAAGCTACAGCAAACTTCCATTAACAAAGCTTTAAGTTTCGGCCACTTCACACCTTGTCCATTTCTTATGCTTTTCTTTCATTTTTTGATGGAAATAGGTTAATTCCATCATCCTAAACACAATTCTAACCTTGAAATCCAAAGAATTTGTAAATATTGTACATAATAGAGATTCCATGGTACTGTAAATTAAGTTTGGCATGTATGTATATGTATGTTGCATCTTTATATCCATAAGTTACATTTTGGAGATATAATTATATATTTTGAGATGTGTGATTGTGATCTGTTGATCAGATGTTGATATTGAGTTGTTATAAAGATCCAGAGGGATCCTTGATATTGAGATAGATATGGAAGTATATAGTTGAAGTGCTTGTTTATATGTTTAGCAGCTGGGCATACTCCTTATATAAAGGAAATGCTGCCCAATTTTTCATAAGATTGTCAAGCCATATTTGAGCTTGTTATTGTATTGCATGCCTTATAGTATAGTTATATGGGTTCTTCATGGTACTGGTAGCATAAGCAACACCCATACCCTAGGACCGTCATGGCTTCCAAGTTGGGCTGTGACAAAATCGATGGGGAGTCTTGCTCACATTGTAGTTGGCCGGAGGCCACTGATCCGAGAGTTGAGGTAGTTAGCTGATTATGGAATAAAGTTGGATTTGGGTTTCCAGGATCGGAACCAGGCTCTGATAGCCCAGTTTCGGGCAAGGTCACTGTTGATTGATGACATAAAAGTGGGCCAGGATAGAGATCCTTATCTTCTAAAATTGAAGGGAGAGGTTCAGAGTGGACGGATGACCGAGTTCACTATTGATGATGAGATTTTGAGGTGCGGGAAACGTATCTGTGTGCCGGATTATGTGAGAGGCACACTATTCTGCTTATAGTGTACATCCAGGTATTACCAAGATGTACCATGATCTTAGAGACGTTTATTGGTGGCCTGGGATGAAGAAAGATATAGCTCATTTTGTATCGAAGTGCTTAGCCTGTTAATAGGTTAAATTTGAGCATCAGAAGCCATCAGGGCTACTTCAGGAGATAGAGCTGCCAGAATGGAAATGGGAACATGTTACCATGGACTTCATAGTTGGTCTACCTCGGACTTCCAAGGGGTATGACTCTATTTGGGTTATTGTGGATCGATTGACGAAGTCTGCACACTTTTTGAAAGTTAAGACCAACTATACAGCAACTCAGCATGCATAATTGTATGTTGATAAAATTGTGCGTCTTCATGGAGTTCCTTTGGTGATCATATTTGATCGGGGTACACAGTTCACAACCCGGTTTTGGCAGAAGTTTCAAGAGGTTATGGGTACCAAACTACAGTTTAGTACTGCCTTCCATCTACAGACTGATGGGCAGTCCGAGAGGACGATTCAAACCTTAGAGGATATGTTCAGGTTATGTGTTCTGGATTTCAAAGATAGTTGGGACTATTATCTGCCATTGATCGAATTCTCCTACAATAACAGTTATCATTCCTAGATTGGTATGGCTCCATTTGAAGCACTATATGGTAGAAAGTGTATATCACCAGTGTGTTGGGTGGAGCCGGGAGAGAAGAAGCTAGAGGGACCCGAACTGATTAAAGAGACTATGGAGAAGGTTCCTATAATCAGAGAGCGAATGAAGACTGCCTTCAGTAGGCAGAAGAGTTATGCTGATCCGAAAAGAAAAGATGTACAGTTTTCTATTGGTGATCATGTCTTCCTAAAGATCTCACCGATGAGGGGAGTTATGAGATTTGGGAAGAAAGGCAAGCTGTCACCAAGATTTATAGGCCCATTTGAGATACTGGAGCGGATTGGTAATGTAGCCTATAGATTGGCTCTTCCACCCAATATGAGCTATGTACATCCAGTTTTTCATATATCGATGCTACAGAAATATGTATCAGATCCATTGCACATTTTGGAGATGCAGGATGTGGATCTCAGTGAGGATTTATCATATGAGGAGCTACCTGTAGAGATTATTGATCGACAGGTCAGAAAGTTTCGGAACAAAGAGATCCCGATGGTTAAAGTGCTATAGAGGAACCAGTCAATTGAGGAGTGTACATGGGAGAGTGAGCGGGAGATGCGAAAAAAATACCCATCTTTTTTCCAGTTTTAAGACACGTGTTATTTAAATTCGAGGACGAATTTAATTGAAGGGGGGACGAATGTAACACCTACCATTTTCATATATCATTTTTTAATATATATATGTATAATTTTTTTAAAAAAAATTTAATTGGCTAATTTATTTTGTTTTGCAATAAGTATAAATTTTTACTTACTTGAATTATTTTGATAATGATAGTAAATGAGTACGGAAAACATTAGTGTATAATATTGATTGATATGTTGAATTTCTGAAACGGTATCTATAAAAATATTCTAAGTGTTAAAAGGAATGAGGAGTTAGGAATTTGCAGCGTTTTTCTTGGAATTTAGTTCAGTGGTTTCCAGCCGGCATTGGCGAGCTGGCATTGGCGAGCTGGCCTTGCGAAGAGGAAGTGCGAGCTGGGAGTATGAAATGGAAAATGCGAAGTGGGAATGCGAAGAGGGAATGCGAAATGGGAAACATGAAGAAGAAACGCGAGAGGAAATGGCGAGCCGGCATTGCGAAGAAGAAATAGCGAGTCGGCATTGCGAAGAGGAAATGTGAACTGGGATGCGAAGAGGACATGCGAACTGGGAAATGCGAAGAGGAAATGCGAAGAGGACATGCGAACTGGGAAATGCGAAGAGGAAATGGTGAGCCGGCATTGCGAAGAGGCAATGGCGTGCCTGCATTACGAAGAGGAAATGCGAACTGGGATGCGAAGAGAACTTGCAAACTGGGAAGTGCGAACTGGGGTCAGCGAGCCAGCATAAGCGAAGTGGAATTGCAGGCCGGTAATGTGAAGAAGCATTGGCGAGCTGGGTTTGGCGAGCTGAGTTTGGCGAAGAGGCATATGCGAGCCGGCATATGCGAACTGGCAATGGCGAGCTAGGATTGGCGAGCTGGCGAACTACGAGCTGGCTATTGCGAGCTGGAATAGCAGATTGGATTGGCAGAACAGAATTTAATTAATTTAGTTTTACTGAGGCAGTAGCCTATATATAGGGCAGTAACTGAAGAATTAAAACACTTAAACTTATTGTTTCTTCTTCTCTATTCTATCATGCTCGTCTTTTTCTCCAAAGGAGCCCGAAGCACTATTTCTTCTTCTTCATCAGATTTCACGATTTACTCCATCAAAATTTCTGGAGAGAATTTGTGGGAATTCATATAGATATTCTGTGATCATTATATTTCCGTTTTAAACTTGTGAAAAGGGCTGGAAATATTCTAGGGCAGTGAAGGTCAAATTTCTACCATTGTAACCCATTTAAGGTAAGGGTTTATTTGTTAGTTTTTATTGATTAAATAGATATCATTTAGGTTGGAATAAATGGGTTTAGTATTATTTTACAGAGATTAACACTAATTTATTGGAAATCCCTAAACTCTAAGGTTTAATTGGAACTTTGAATTATGATTTGATAAACTAAGGATGGGGTTCACAAATTGATGATGGAATTAGTTAATTGGATGTAAGTGGACAATAAATTGATGACCAATTTGATGTGAAATTGTAGATTGTGGAAATTGAATTCTCCAAGTAGCCAAAATTGGAGATTTTTTAAGAATTGGTGAAATTGTCTAATCTATTGTCTATTGGGAAGTTGAGGTGAGTTCTACATGCATCATTTGACTTAACAATTTGCTTAAATTGATTGTTGGACATCATTTGGGAAAAACCCCCAAATGGCCGAACCCTTTTATATTTGAGTTACCTTGATTTTCTTTGGAATTTGCACGTATATTCTTTTACCTAATCAATCCATATATGTATATTGTTAAATATTCTTGCTTCGTTGAGATTACTTTTCTAAATTACCGAACCTTATTTCTCTTGTCTTATGAACTATCCTATATATAAATCCTTGATTGATATTGGATATTGTACATGGTATGGCCATTATTGATATTGGATATTGATATGATTGATACCGAAATGATTGATTGATTGATTGAATCCGGATGCCATTGTTGTTAATGGTATCCCTTGTTATTGACCTTGATATAGTTGTGATAGAACTTCCAATTCGATAGGGGAGTGGGGAAATACTGTCGACCTTATACACATTGTATAATTGTACCCTAGCTAGGAGGGGATTATGGTCCTGGCCATAAGGCCTGATCAGCCTTATGCTTATTTACCCTGATATGGATGAACTAGGACCTACATGGTCCAACGATTGATTTGTTTGGAGATTATATGATTTCTTTTCATACAATCCATCCCTGTATCTGTCTTTCTATATATGATACCTAACCTATATGATGATTATTGGCTTTATTGTACCTTGATATTTATTCGTTACACTATTACCATTTTGATAGATATCTTTGTTATATGACACCTATTATTTATTGCGATGCATGTGAGTTCACTGAGTATCATCTATACTCACCATTTTATTGTTTCCCCTTTCAGGAGAGGATCAGAGCTGTAGAATCTAGACTTCTACTTCTTTGGGAATTCTGCCACTGATTTTCAGATGTATTTACAGATTCTCTACTTTGAATAATATTTATTTTGGTGTTCATGATCTAGCTACTCCATGGGTATGTACGGGTTAGCTAGGAAATGAACATGTAACTGATGATGGTTTTGCTAAATGGATGATATTATAATTAATGTGATATTTTGGAAATTTATATTTCAGTTATTTCTAGAATGTATGACAGGTTAATAGAATGTTTGGTAATCATGAATATGATATATATATTATATTGAATTGATAGGATTGATGTGACTGATATTGGATTCTACGGGTGCCGGTCGCCATTGGCATCTCCCGTGCCCTAGGACCGTCGTGACTGGGAAATCGGGTCGTGATAGAGGATTGTCGGCCCCCAAATGCCGGTTCGCCAAACTCAGCTCGCCAATGCCTCTTCCCATTGTCGGCTCGCCATTCCACTTCGCATATGCCAGCTCACATATGCCGGCTCGCATATGCCTCTTCACCAAACACAGTCCGCACTTCCCAGTTCGCAATTCCTCTTCGCCTTTCCTCTTCGCACTTTTCAGTTCGCACTTTCTAGCTTGCACTTCCCTCTTCACATTCCCAGTTCGCACTTCCCTCTTCGCACTTTCTAGTTCGCAATGCCGGCTCGTCATTGCCTCTTCGCAAGGCCAGCTCGGCATTGCTACCTCGCATGGTCAGCTCGGCAATGCTAGCTCGCCATGGCCGGCTGGAAACCACTTAACCCAACTTACGCAAATTCGCTACATATATTCTAATTCCTAACTTTCAGCACTTAGAATATATTTACAAATTTAGAAACTCAATCTATCAATCAATAACATACCAACGAATATTTTCCATGCTCATTTACCATCCTTATCCAAATAATTAAATAAGTAAAATGTACACTTATTGCAAAATCAATTAATTAAGCTAATTCAATTTAAAATATACACACATATATACTCAAAACTGAATATGAAAATGGTAGGTGTTACATTACCCATGAGTTTGTATTAAATAACTTTAGATTTGATATTTTACTAACTCTTCAGGCTGAATAATTATTTCCAATGTGACCAAACTTATACTTTAAAAACTGTCTAGTAACTGTATCAAAACTCTAAGGTGTTACAAAAATAGATAGTGTATCTATCTCTTAAAATGCAAAAATTGAATATTTAACTTGTGTTACCGGTTTAGAATCAATTACAAGCAAATAGGTTATTTTCTCACAGTTTAAAAGCCTTTAATGTCTCTTCATTCACTAATGCGAATCATTGAGAGAAAGTCATATAAAACTTTTCCTATATTTTTGCTCGTGTTAAATTTTTACGTTAACATTTATCAGTAGAGATATTATATTTTTAATAGAATATATATTATCCTTTCACTTATTAGAAAATTATTTAAATTATATTTATATTAATTAATTATTTTTATAATTAATTAATAATTAACGAATCTGAATCTATAATCCTTCGTAAATATATTTGAATCCAACCATTAATCTCAATAAGGGACATTCTCCCGCAGAGAATCCTATTGTGTTACTCTTACTTCTAAGGCGGAAAAAAGATAAGAAAATGCTAAGCACTATCTGTTTTTTCCCAACCTGTCCTTAGCCAAGCTGCAAGGCTACTCTTCTCGATCTAATCTAACCGTTGAAAATTAGACAATTTTATAATATAATAGTTTTGGTTTTTTTTTTTTTTTCTTCTTCTATTCAAGCATTAATAAATTAATCGGAGTTCCCATTTACTCGTGAAAAGCAGGTGCATATATGGAGAATGATTGTTAAACAAAACATGCGACTGATTAGGAAATTTTTTTTCCCCAAAAAATACAAACTTTATTGCAAGGAAAAAAAAAAGTTTTGACGAATATTAGTTGAGACTTGAGAAGCCCACGAACAGGTTACAAGAAATTATTTAATAAGGATGTGACTGAAAAAAAAAATATTGAGTGAATTAGATGCATTGAGATACAGGGCACCATATATGCATTAATACATAAAATTCATCTGAATTTATAAAAGGTCAATTCTACATTTATATGAGCGGCAGTGCATTACATCCGCGCATTAAATTAATTAGCAAAGAGACGTTATTTTGAACTTTGACTCAGTCACTCCTATCCATTCTAATTAATTAGCTCTTCAAATTGGAATTTAACAGTTTGTTTGGTTAACTGTGAGCCACGGAACATGACACTTTTATAACCACAATTTAGAAAAATATAATCATATTCTTACTAGATTAGGTCAAAGAAAGCAATGAATTTTTTATTCAGAGATAGGTTTTATAAATTGAAATAATAAATATTGTAATAATGAAATTGAATTATATTTATGGCACCAAACTTTATACTTGCTTTTAATAGAGTCACAGAACTTTTTTTTTTTTTTTTATTCACTAAACTTTAATTTTTATTTTAGGGGCAAGTCATCCCCCGGAATCTGATGGCCAAAATATTAATATCACACTAAAATTATAATATTTCATTAAAAAATACTAATTTATTTAGTAAATATATGGCACAAAAATTAAATAATGTGAGAAAAATAAATATATAAATAAAATAAAAAAGGCTCCATATAAACTTGTTATGCAAAAAATTATATTTCAATAAATATTTTATTTTCAATGTCATTTACTATTCGGGCGTTCGGATTCTGTTGAGTAGCGGAAGCAATCAGTCGATTCAATTTGAAATCAAATCGAAATTTAAAAAAATAAATTAAATTAAATTGAAATTAAAAAAAATTGAATCGAACTAATTTTTTAATCGAACCAAATTGAAATTTTTCAACATTAATCGGATTGGCATATTTCAGTTTGATTTTTTTTGTTATTTTAATTTTTTCAATAAAATACATTTATAATTATTTAAAATATATATTTTTAAATATATATGAGAAAATAAATATATAATATATATAAAAATTTGATTGATTCAATTATTTTAAATTTTTAAAAAAGCAAACCAATCTAAATAAATTGAAATTTATAAAAAAAAAAATTAAACAAATTCAAAATTTAAATTAAAGAACTAAATCCATAATATTTGGCTAAACATTACAGTTTAATGACTAAAAAAGACAAATTAAAGTAATGTGATTTTGAAATCAAGTATAAAATTCATTTGTAGTCATGTTGCTCATCACACATAAATAAACATGATTAACAGAGTAAACTAATAATAGTCAATCACACACATGTATTTATGTAATAGCCATATTCATCATTTTTTACTCTACAAACTCTTAATAAGTAAAGATTAATAATTGTGTAGACAAAAAAAAAAATATATGACATATATAATATATATTTATATTATGATCAAATTAGGATTTTTCCATTATAATTTTTTAAAAAAGTAAGACTCTAATTAAAATTTAGCATATATTTAGATCTAAAACATATATCACAATATTTAAATCCAACACATTAATTTTTTTATTATCACTTTTTAATAATAAATTGTATAATATAATATTTTAAATTATCACATTAATTCATAATTTTAAACAATATAAAAATTTAATTAATAAGTCCAATATATCCTAACACAAATTTCAATTAGAGTGAAATTTTCCAAGAAAAGATTGGGTACAATGAAATTGAAGTCCCCACTCAATTAACAATTGATCTAAAGAAGCGATGATACGGATTTCTAATAGAAACCAAACTAGGGACAAATATAGGTGGGAGAGGGGGAGCTAAGGGGTTAGGACTAACATATTATTTGCACTAAAACTAATGGATCCAGAAATAATTAATTAAAGTATAAAATTCTTTGATTATTTTAATAATGAATTATCTGTTATAGTTTAATGACAAAATAAAATCAAACTCAGTAATGATGGTAAAGATCCAGATTAATTACATGTAATCTGAAGTATCAGTATATAGGTATAATACTGCCAACTTCAATCTCCAAAGTTCTAATATCTAGATTGCTGGAGCCATCAATCAAGTGATTAAGTGTATAAGCTAAAGTTACAAGACTACTTTAGGCAGAGTATGTTATCAGTTCTTTGTGTAAAATGTGTATAGAGCCCAAAAATGAGTTTAGGACTACTTAATTATAGGTAACTTTGGATGAAAAACTAATTAAAAAGGAAAACATTGAGCACGATCTGGAGATAGAGAAGCAAAATCCCAACTGCTCCACTCTAAAAAGTGGTGGTGTGGGTTGATTAAGGGCAAAATAATGAGCTAAAAGGGATACATTCTCCAATTCGGTGTATTTCAAAAGTCTGTTGATCTAAGGACCTTGGGTTTTTGGATTCTGGCCCAATGCTTCTTTGGGCCTACTCAATTTAGGCTTTTTCCTTTTAATAACACCTTAAAAGTTTTTCTTATTTTGAACATAAAAAATTTCATTTAACTATAGGAACATTATATGTTAATAATAAGACAAATCATGAAAACAACCTCGACAGTTAATATCACGATCTGTTTTCAAATTGCGACGTTTCTAGGATGCGGGAGATGTCAATGGCAATCAGCACCCGTAGAATCCAATATCATATGCATAATCTATAAACCACAATATATTATTTATTTTAGTCAGTTACCATCCATTATGTTATTCTACAATTCATTCTATAATTTAGTGCAATTGGCTATAACTGTTAATATATCATATCATAGGATCATCATGTATCTCATAATATAATATCATATCATCACATATATATATATAACTGTTCATATCCTAGCTAACCCATACATACCCCATGGAGCAGTTAGACTATAAACACCAAAAATAATACTAAAGTCAAATATATAGATGAAATGATTGTAGCAGAAATCCTCGGATGACAGACGATGGGATTCTGCAGTCTACTCCTCTCCTGAAATAGTTAAACAAGGAAAATGTGAGTATATAAAATACTCAATGAATCTATATGCATCACCAGTCAAAATAGGATGGGACAATGATATATATATATATAATAAATGAATAATGAAACAGTATCAATCATGTAGGTTTACAGAATCAGTATCAGAAATCGATAGGAATATCAATGGTCATATCAAGTCATGGAATTATATGGTAAGACATATATAGGGCCCTGTAATACGTAGACTATGTGTAATCACACAGTCGATTACATATCAAGTAAATATAAGACTTATCAAGTCCTATGGCCGAGACCAATAACCCTTTCTAGTTAGGGCATCAATATCAATGTGCACATTACTGACAGTATGTACCCACTACCCTGTCGGAGCGGCAGCTCTGTCAAATCATATTTAGGTCAATACAAATGAATATCATGTCAATAGACACTATTATGCAATAATGGTATCACCACTGTCAATAAACTCAATATCTTTCAAATCAAATAGTATTTGAATTAAAAGCATTGCAATATACAATATATAATTAAGGATAAGGGTTCTGGAAAACAACAAAGATAAGGAACAAAGGTTAGTTCGGCAAGGAAAATCGGTAGGCCAATTGGCATCCCAATGTCACTGGCGACAATGGCATTCAAATGGTAGGTCTATGGAATACAAAGCAATAGGCCAAAGACAAAATGAACTAGACATTTTATCAAATACTTGGTAGGCACAATTTGGCAAGCCAATAGGTTGGGTTTAGGTTCAAATTTGACTTGCCCATTTCAATCCACAACAAAGCACATTATAGGCAACACAATAGGTATCAAATATATTAGGATAAAAAATATAAAAGGAATCAAAATGGCATATGAATTTAAAGGAAAAACAAGCAAAAATCAATGGAAGTGAATAGTACATATGGTTCGGCCAAAACTCACTTTTCACAATAGGTTTCCAAATTCAATTTTAAGACATTATGCATGTTAAAAGATGCATATAAGACTCACCTAAACTTTCAAATTTCTTTGGAAATTTGATTTTCCCCACAATTCTCCAAATGAGCCAATTAGAGCAACCATGTTACAACTTGTGTTCTACATCAAATTAACCACTAATTAGTTGTCTATTAACCATCAATTGATATATTCTAATATCAATTAATATAAACTAACACTAAATCATCAAGCTCATTCATACAACTTCACTTAGGTTAGGAAATTTAGGCATTTTCAACAATTTGCATCAATTGGTGTAATCTAACCAAAAACCCATCAAATTCAACTTAAATATCATCTAATTGAACCATTAAAACATACAAACAAACTTCTTACCTAGATAGGATGAAGTGGCCGAAATCTTTGAAGAGAAATTCTTTGAATCCCTTTGTTCTTCCAAGCAAATCAATGGTGGCAAGGGCACGGTAGACTTAAGGTCACCGAAAACCCGTTGAATCTATGAACAATCCTTTCATCAATCATTCAATCAATATTATCTCATATATTAATGCTTAAATTCCATTTATTATTTATAGATTTTACAAAAAATTTACCAGAGTTTCCTTTATAATTTTAAACCTATTCCAGACCCAAAACTGGGTCTTTCAAAAACTACACAGCCTGCACTAAAATTATTTTACACTCCCAATAATTTACCAACCTTATACCCTCAACTTCACAGTTCAACTGACATACATAACACTTCTAAATCTCTTTTATAACATATAAATATTATTTTATCATTTACCCCTGTCACTATCTTTATCACTTTATTATCATTGACATTTTCAATTATCATTGACATTTTCAATTATTATGCATTACACATTACATTTTAAATGTCACTGTAACATTAAATATTTTATTATTCATACATCATTATAATACTCAATCATCTAATTATACACAATACCATGGGGCTTTAAGAATTTTTTTTCTAATGACCTTTAACAATTATAATTCTACCTCGATATACTTAACATCCTAAGTCGGAAAAGAAATTGACTTGGAATCAGCTTCCTCTAACACATTCTTGTAAAAATTATAAACCAATAATTTGGTGAGTATAAAATACTCAGTGAGCATGCATACATCATTATATATAAGATATAAGTAAATGGTAATAAAAATATCAATGGTAAGTAGTAAGATATAAGTTTGGAATCAATAAACAGGTAAACAATATTCGTATAATGTAAATAAGACAGATAAAGTGATGGACTATATGTAAACATACAATCTCCAATAGTATCAGTATGGACTATATACGAACATATAGTCTCCAGTAATATTAGTATCACATCAGTATCAGTAGCATAAGGCTGATCAGACTCTATGGCCAGGACTAAAACCCTTTCTAGCTAGGGCATCAGTAATAAAATGTGGACATCGCCGACAATATATTCCCACTATCCTGTTAGAGCGATAACTCTGTCAAATTCACATGTAAAATAGGCCAATGGAAATCAATAATAATATCAAGTATGCATTAAGAAGATTTTGGTTCAATGGCTTTCGATACACGGGTTTACTTATCAATCAGTACACAAAAGGCATTTCAATATCAATAACAATCAATAAATACGGATAAATTTCAATCTTTAGGAAGATCAAAGAATGATCATCAATAACAAAGTGAAATTTAATCAAGAAGGAACATGCTCATTGGGTCAATAAATCAAACATAGTATGCACAATGATATATACATTACTCACCTTAGCTTGTAACTTCAACATTTCCCTCTTTACTTTATCCTTGGTTCTTTGCCTTATCTCTTTTGATACTCATCACATCTCTTATTCATTCTCAACTCTACATATTCAATTAATTTCCATTTAGGTACTAATAACATAAAATTACATTACTTATACTTATATTAAAGAAAATTACTCAAATTCCTAAGTTACTAGGATTTTGCCTATAAAGAATCTTACTGGCAGCCTGTATTTTATTACCTATATCTCTCTCTACACTTATCCAATTGCTTCAATTATTATTCCTAATTAAACTTAACATATAAGGTTCTAACATATTCAAATTTCACATTAAAATCTTTACTACATAATTTATAGTGTTAATTTAAACTTAGGCCTATAACCAGCCCTGCTACCCTACATTCTGCCTGAAATCCTATTCTGGCATATTTTGTTCCTTTGCTAATAACTCAATCAATACTTAACCAATTACTGAAATTCCTCTTCCTATTTAAAATAGACACACAAAATTATAACATAGTCAAATTTAAGAATTTTTGAATTATTGTACAATTATTAGTGAATTTCCAAATTCAAATTACTGCCCTAAAATCTCTATCCAGATATACTCTGTTTCTATGCCTATAATTAATTATGTACTCATCCAATTACAAAAGTATTTTATATTAATTTATATCACACATAAATGATCATCTTTAATATTTAACATTTTCTCTAATTCAGAATTTAAGATCCTTATATTAATATAACTTTGTAACCTATGTTCTGTTAAATAGTCAATCCGGGCAATCTAAACTTATGACCTAATATCTCATAAAACACAATTCCAATTTCAAAACCCTTTTACATAATTATATATAAGACATAAATAAACATTTTTAATGTTGAATACTTCTTCTAATTTTGTCTCTATCATTATGTACAATGAAAACACCATAGCATTTTTTGGAAAACCTAATTTCCGGTCAGTCACAGTTTTTACCCAATAACTCTTTCCTCACTTAGAATTTCACAAATTCCTTTTACAGAAGTCTAACTAACACATTTATATACAATTTTAATGTCTTAACCATCTCTAAATTCAATCATTAAAATTTTTAAATATTAGCCTCAATTTACTGCCTCAAAACAGAATTCAGAAACGATATAAATCCTAACTCATTCTTTACATTTTTAGCTTAATTACCTCAATTATTTGCCAAATCATGCTATAAAACTCTTAAATATAATTAAAAATGATAAGTTTAGAATTATTACCTTAGATTAAATTCTCAAATTCTATCTTCTTTCTTCCTCCATAAAACTTGAATACTAATTTCCTTTCTTCCCTCATCTTCCTTCTTCAATTTCCTAGCTATTTTTGATTGATTTCTATGGAAAAATTGGAAGACTTCTTTTTTGTTTTTCTCCTTCCATTTGGTTTGGCTACAACTTCCCCATGTCCTAGTTTCCATCCTCTGTTATTTGTATAAAGCCAAACTAAAAACAAAAATGAAGAGAAAATAAATGGAATTTTCTAGAATTGATGATTTGGCACCTATTTAATTAATTAATAAGTCAATTAATCATTTTTCTATCAATAATTTTCATTCCTCCACCATAATTTTCAGCCATCTAGCTTATTTCTAGAATGGGTGGGTCCCACAACTTTGTTTAATTATACTTTTGGCCTAAAATTTTTCTTATTTGCATTTTTGACCCCAAACTTTCTGTAATTTGTTATGTCTATTCTATTTAGATTCAACCTCAAGTGTGGGGAGTGAAATACCTTATTTTAAGTTGTTCTATCCTTTAAAAATAGTTATGGGTTATTTTTGGATCCCAAACAGTTGATTCTAAAATTGCCCCCAAAATTGCCTTTATTTAAAATTTTGCCATTACTCTCATTTTCAGTATTCCAAAATATTTTTTAACTCTTTATTTTCATCATAATTTCACATAAAATTAACTTATTTAATCCCCCCATATTTAGGTCAGAAATTCTAAGATTAGCAGGATGCTATTTTCCTGACAGTGTTCTCGACACCGATGATTTCCGAAAAAGTATTACATTCGCTTTCTAACTGTATCTCTAAAATTATCCTTTCAATACTTTTAAACCATAAACTGAGAATTAATTCATACTTATAAGATGTGGCTTCCTAAGGTATTACACAATTGAAAGAACTAGGTTTGTATTTAAGTTTTCTATAAATTTTCTTAAGGAATCAAGCTTAGAAATTGAAGTAGAAATGAAGGAAGAAGGAGAAATGTAGTTCAGCCAATAGAGAAGGAAGAAGAAGAAGAAGATGGCCAAATGATTCTAAGTGTTGTTTAAATACAAAAATCAATTGAAAAATTACAACTTGATTCCTAAACTTCCATAAGTTACACTTTGACCCCAATTCTTCTGTAATTTTTTCTGACAATTCTGATAGGATTTAGATTCTAACGTAGGGAGTCAATAAGCTTATTTTAATCTATACTTATTTATAAAAATGGTTTCAGAGTCAATCTGTAACTCCGACGGACCAAATTTCACTATTCATCTTAAAGTTTCTTTTATTTATAATTTTGTCATTGGTTACTCTTTCAGTATTCCTAAATGTTTTTCACTTATTTCTTTTTACCAAAATTACACATGCATTAAGGTAAACTTTTACCCCCTGTTCAACTTCAGAAATTCTTCTATTGATCGGACTGTTAATTTCTCGGCAGTGTTCTCGACACTGCCGCTTTTCGGAAAAGTAACTAGTTCGTTTTCTAACCATATCTCTAAAATTATTTCCCATTATTTCAAGACTTATGAACCATATACTGAGAATTAAATCATGCATATGAGTTAAGAATTTCTAGGGTATTACATTCTACCCCCTATAATTAAATTCGTCCTCGAATTTAAATAGATACATACCTCATTGCTGGAACAAGAATGGATATTTGCTCCTCATCTCCTGCTCACTCTGCCAAGTGCACTCCTCCATGGACGGGTTTCTCCAAAGCACTTTAACCCTTGAAATCTCTTTATTCAGTAACTGTCTGACTTGTCGATCAACTATCTCCACTGGTAGCTCCTCATACGACAAGTTCTCATTGAGACCTGCTTCCTGAACCTCCAATATGTGAGATGGATCAGATACATACTTTCGCAGCATAGAGATGTGGAAAACCGGATGCACGTGGCTCATGCTAGGTGGAAGAGCCAATCTATAGGCCATATTACCTATCCTCTCAAGAATCTCAAATGGGCCTATAAACCTTGGTGATAATTTTCTCCTCTTCCCAAATCTCATAATACCCCTCATCGGTGAGACCTTAAGGAAGACATGATCACCAACTGCAAAATGTACATCCTTTCTCTTCGGATCAGCATAACTCTTCTGCCTACTGAAGGCAGACTTCATCTGATCTCTGATCATAGACACCTTTTCCATAGTCTCCCTGATCAACTCTGGCCCCTCAAGCTGCTTCTCCCTTGGCTCCACCCAACACACTAGAGATATACATTTTCTACCACACAGTGCTTCAAATGGAGCCATACCAATAGAAGAGTGGTAGATGTTGTTATAGGAGAATTCTACCAAAGGTAGATAATAAACCCATTTACCTTTGAAATTCAAAACACATAACTAAAGCATATCCTCCAAAGTCTAGATTGTCCTCTCCGACTGCCCATCAGTCTGCGGATGGAAAGCAGTACTAAACCGTAACTGGGTGCCCATGGCCTCCTGAAATTTCTGTCAGAACCGAGAAGTGAACTGTGTACCTCTGTCTGAAATAATCATCAAAGGAACTCTATGAAGTCGCACAATCTTATCCACATACAACTGTACATACTGAGCTGTTGTGTAACTGGTCTTAATCTCCAGAAAATGAGTAGATTTTGTTAATCGATCTACAATCACCCATATGGAGTCATAACCCCTTGTAGTCCTCGGTAGACCCACGACAAACTCCATAGTAACCTACTCCCATTTCCACTATAGCAACTCAATCTCCTGAAGCAACTCTGATGGCTCTGATGCTCAAACTTAACCTGCTGACAAGCTAAGTATTTAGAAATAAACTGAGCCACATCTCTCTTCACACCAGGCCACCAATATACATCTCTCAAATCATGGTACATCTTGGTAATCCCTAGATGTACACTGTATGTTGAGTAGTGAGCCTCTCTCATAATCTGATCTCGTAGCCCATCAAAATCAGGCACATATATACGCTTCCCATATTTCAGTACGCTATCCTCCACTGTAAACTCTGTCATCTTCCTATTATATACCTCTCCCTTGAGCTTCAGTAGATAAGGATCCCTATCCTGAGCCACTTTAATATCATCAAGTAACAGTGACTTCACCCGAAATTAGGCTAGTAGAGCCTGGTTCCGATCCTGGGATTCCAAATCCAACTCCACTCCCACATCTACTAAATCTCTTATCTCTTGGATCAAAGGTCTCCTGCCAATCACAATATGAGCAAAACTACCCATGGACTTCCTCCTAAGTGCATCAGCTACTACATTGGCTTTACCCGAGTGATAAAGGATCTTAAAATCATAATCCTTAAGTAGCACCACCCATCTGCGCTGCCAAAGATTCAAATCCTTCTACTGAAATATATACTGTAAACTCTTATGATCAGTATATATCTCACATTTCGATCCATACAAGTAGTATCTCCAAATCTTCAATGCAAATATCACAACTGCTATCTCCAAATCATGAGTCATATAATTTGTTTCATGCTTCTTTAACTGATGAGAAGCATAAGCAATCACCCTTCTATTCTGCATCAATACACACCCCAATCCGATCAGAGAAGCATCACAATACACAGTGAATTTCTCCCCTTCTGATGGCAATACTAATACTGGAGGACTGGTGAAGCAATACTTCAAAGTCTGAAAGCTGCAATCACACTCATCATTCCATACATAATGGTCCTATTTTCGCATCAATCTAGTCAACGGAGCTACAATCCTAGAGAAATTCTTCACAAATCTCCTATAATACCCAACCATACCCAGAAAACTACGAACCTCAGAAACACTAGTTGGCTGAGGCCAATTCACAACTGCTTCAATCTTCTGAGGATCCACCTTAATACCATCCTTGCATATCACATACCCAAGGAAACACACTTCGGTTAGCCAGAACTGCCATTTAGATAGCTTAGCATACAACCGATGCTCCCAAAGTGTCTGCAATACAAACCTCAGATGCTCCACATACTCCTCCTCACTCCTAGAATAGATAAGTATGTCAGCAATGAATACAATGACAAACTTATCCAAAAACGGCCTAAACACCCTGTTCATCAGATCTATAAACGCAACAGGTGCATTGGTAAACCCGAATGGCAACACCAAGAACTCATAATGCCCATATCGGGTCCTGAAAGTAGTCTTAGGTATATCACCCTTCTTAATCTTCAACTGGTGATATCCAGACCTCAGATCAATCTTCGAAAAATGACTGGCACCCTATAGCTGATCAAACAAGTCTTCTATCCAAGGCAATGGACACTTGTTCTTCATTGTCACCTTGTTCAGCTACCTATAGTCTATACACATCCTCAAAGAGCCATCTTTCTTCTTTACAAACAATATCGGTGCACCTCAAGGAGAACTACTCGATCTGATGAACCCTCTATCTAATAGCTCCTGTAACTGCACCTTCAATTCCTTCAATTCAGCTGGAGTCATTCTGTATGGTGGAATAGATATAGGGTCAGTGCCTGCATGCACCTCAATCTCAAACTCAATCTCCCTATTAAGGGGCAATCCTGGTAACTTCTCAGGAAACACATTAGGAAACTCCTGAACTACCGGTATCTGATCAAGCTATATAGAAGACTTCTGTACATCTATCACGTGAGCCAAATAGGCTGAACAACCTTTCTCAATCATCCTCCTAGCCTAGATAGCAGAAACCAGATTAACCCTAAACTCTCGAATATCACCCTAAAACTTAAACTCTGGTTGCCCTTCGAGCTGAAACCTATCCCTCTTCCGATAATAATCAATAACTGCTTGCTGCCTCGTAAGCCAATCCATACCCAGAATAACACCTAACTCTAATACAGACAACTCAATTAGATCAGCACACAATATATTATCATCAATCTCAATCACACAGTCAGGATAATAAAAGTCCACATCAACACTCTCACCCATAGGAGTAGCAATCATCAAAGGCATATCTAACAATCTCCTTTCCTTATTCAATTTAGGTGTAAAATGTGGTGACACAAAAGAATGAGTAGCACCCGAATCAAATAAAGCATCTGTAATTTCATTCTGAATCAGAATAGTACCTGTGACTATGTTATATGATCTCTAGGCCTCCTGGGTGTTGACTACAAACACTCTGCCCTGACCCCTACCAGCTGGAGCCTGACTACCACTGGGAGCCTGTCCTCCTCTGCCTCTATCTCTGCCTGAAGCCTCTCTGCTCAGATTCTGACTTATTTATACCATCGGCTGAGAAACCATAGCAGATGGCTGCTGCTGCTCACCCCATAGAGGACATCAACTAATGAAGTGACCATGCTGTCCACACTTCAAATAGGCACTTGACTATAACCGGCACTCCCCTACGTGCCTCCGTCCACAAAACCCACAAACCGACACACCAGGCATCTGTGCAACTGGTCTAGAGGAACCCTATGACTAAGCAGGTGTATACCATACCTCTAGTGGTCCCCTACTCTGAACCCTCCTCCTCTGACTACTAGCTATAGATCCCTGCTCAAATCGAGGCATTGGCTCTGCCTTCTTAGGTTGGGAGCTGCTCTCCCCCTCCTAATTTGAGATCCTGGACCCCTTTTTCTCTTCTGGTCCCTCTTAGCCCTCTTTGTCTTATACTTCTCTTCTATCTGTATGGCCTTATCGATAATTATCGTCAGAGAAGTAAATTCAGTAGCCAATAATGCATTATGAAGTGCAGCATGCAAATCCCTCCGAAACCTGCTGATCAAATCAGCCTCAATAGGAACAATATGAGCAACATACCTACTCAACCTGATGAACTCCTCTGCGAACTCCTCAACAGATCTGTCTCTCTACTCTAACTGCTCAAACCATATCATATTACGGGTCTTCACCCCCTCAGTAATAAACTCATTAATAAGCCCCCTGTCGAAACTCAATCCATATAGGTGGGTGCTCACTATAAAGCCTGGGCTCCATCCTCTTAGAAAACCAGGTCCATGCCTTTCCCTTCAGTAACAACCCAACAAGCTCCACAGCTCTCAACTCAAAACAAGTTAGTCTCCTCACTACCTTCTCCACCTCCTCTAAGAAATCAATAGGGTTACTGCCTCTGTCTCCCCTAAACTCAGGCAAGTTTAGCTTCAGAAAGCTAAATATCGATACACCACCCTCCTCAATCACTCTACAACCTCCCTATACAGTAGGCTCCCTAGGAACCCCTACTGGCTGCACAGGAACCGGTGCCACTGGAACTGCCTCTAGTGCTATAGGTGAAGGCACTGCTGCTGGAGCTAGTGGTAGTAGTACATGCTGACGGTCCCTCCTCAAATTAGCTAAATCCCTATGTAAATCCATCAACCCCCTCATCATCTCTACTCTCCAGGGATCGTCACCCCTCTCTGTATCCTCTAAAGTCCGTTGAGATCTGGACGGACCCTCTGAAACTGAAATCTCCCTTATCAAAGACTCATTGGAGTCTACCTCGGCCTCCCTGGTATCTCTATCCCTCTCGTCGGACATCTCTGTAATCTATCGAGAAAAACAGAAACATACTAAGAATATAACAGAAACGCAGAATAATAACATATAATAGATGATAACAGTAAAAGACATCAAAGGAAATCCTATGCTCTATGGTATACTTAATTCTACCCTATTCTGTACTTAGTCACTATTCCTCTATAATTCAGGTACTATTTATCTGTAACCTAAATTCCATTATCTGTAACCTAGAGCTCTGATACCACCTTTATCACGACCCATTTTCGGATCGCAACGGTTCTAGGATACGGGAGATGCCAATGGCGACCGGTACCCGTAGAATCTAGTATCACATGCATAATCTATAAATCACAATAAATTATTCATTTTAGTTAGTTACCATCTATTCTGTTATTCTGCAATTCATTGTGTAATTTAGTGCAATTGGTTGTAACTGTCAATATATCATATCATAGGATCATCATGTATCGCATAATATCATATCATATCATCACATACATATATAATTCTTCATATCCTAGCTAACCCATACATATCCCATGGAGCAGCCATATTATGAACACCAAAAATAATACTAAAGTCAAATATATACATGAAATGACTATAGCAGAAATCCTCAAATGACAGACGACGGGATTCTGTAGTCTACTCCTCTCCTAAAATGGTTAAACAAGGAAAAGGTGAGTATATAAGATAATTAGTGAATCTATATGCATCACCAGTCAAAATAGGCTGGGACAATGATATATATATAATAAAGGAACAATGAAACAGTATCAATCATATAGGTTTACAGAATCAGTATCAGAAATCGATAGGAATATCAATGGTCATATCAAGTCATGGAATCATATGGTAAGACAGATATAGGGTCCTATAACACGTAGACTATGTGTAATCACACAGTCGATCACATATCAAGTAAGCTTAAGACTTATCAGATTCTATGGCCGGGACCAATAACCCTTCCCATCTAGGGCATCAATATCGATGTGCACATTGCTGACAGTATATACCCACTACCCTGTCGGAGTGGCGGCTCTGTCAAACCATATTTAGGTCAATACAAATGAATATCATGTCAATAAATACTATTATGCAATAATGGTATCACCACTATCAATAAACTCAATATCTTTCAGATTAAATAGCATTTGAATCAAAAACATTGCAATATACAATATATAATTAAGGATAAGGGTTATGGTAAAAAACAAAGGTATGGAACAAAGATTGGTTCGGCAAGGAAAATCGGTAGGCCAATTGGCATGCCAATTGGCACTGGCAACAATGACATTCAAATGGTAGACCTATGGAATACAAAACAACAGGCCAAAGACAAAATGAACTAGGCATTTTTTCAAACACTTGGTAGGCACAATTTGGCAAGCCAATAGGTTAGGTTTAGGTTCAAATTTGACTTGCCCATTTCAATCCACAATAAAGCACATTGTAGGCAACACAATAGGTATAAAATATATTAGGATAAATAATATAAAAGGAATCAAAATGGCATAGGAATTTAAAGGAAAAACAAGCAAAAATCAATGGAAATGAATAGTACATATGGTTCGGCCAAAACTCACTTTTCACAATAGGTTTCCAAATTCAATTTTAAGGTATTATGTATGTTAAAAGATGCATATAAGACTCACCTAAACTTTCAAATTCCTTTGAAAATTTGATTTTCCCCACAATTCTCTAAATGAGATAATTATGGCAACCTTGTCACAACTTGTGTTTTAAATCAAATTAACCACTAATTAGTTGTCTATTAACCACCAATTGATATATTCTAACATCAATTAACATAAACTAACACTAAATCATCATGCTCATTCATACAACTTCAGTTAGGTTAGGAAATTTAGGCATTTTCAATAATTTGCATCAATTGATGCAATCTAACCTAAAACCCATCAAATTCAACCTAAATTTCATCTAATTGAACCATTAAAACAAACAAACAAACTTCTTACCTAGATAGGATGAAGTGGCCGAAATCTTTGAAGAGAAATTCCTTGAATCCCTTTGTTCTTCCAAGCAAATCAATGGTGGCAATTGAAAGAACTAGGTTTGTATTTAAGTTTTCTATAAATTTTCTTAATCAAGCTTAGAAATTGAAGTACAAATGGAGGAAGAAGGAGAAATATGGTTCGGCCAATGGAGAATGAAGAGGAAGAAGAAGAAGATGGCCAAATGATTCTAAGTGTTGTTTAAATACAAAAATTAATTGAAAAATTATAACTTGATCCCTAAACTTTCATAAGTTACACGTTGACCCCAATTCTTTTGTAATTTATTCTGACAATTCTGTCAGGATTTAGATTCCAATGTGGGGACCAATAAGCTTATTTTAATTTATACTTATTTATAAAAATGATTTCAGAGTTAATCTGTAACTCCAATGGACTAAATTTCACTATTCACCTTAAAGTTTCTTTTATTTACAATTTTGCGATTGGTTACTTTTTCAGTGTTCCTAAATATTTTTTACTTCATTATTTTTACCAAAATTACATATGCATTAAGATGATCTTTTACCCTCTGGTCAATTTCAAAAATTATTTTGTTGACCGGACTGCTAATTTCTCGGCAGTGTTCCCGACACTGTCGTTTTCCGGAAAAGTAACTAGTTCGCATTGTAACTGTGTCTCTAAAATTATTTCCCATCATTTGAAGACTTATGAACCATATACTAAGAATTAAATCATGCATATGAGTTAAGAGTTTCTAGGGTATTACAGTTAAGCAGGCACCTCGGTGCTTCATTTTTCGAACAGGCTTGGAAGTGTGTATGTTTAACTTCACCATTGAAATCATAAGCTAGAGGAATATAAGGAATACTATTTCAGAATCAAAGTAGGGTAAAACCATGAATAGATATAAGTTACGGGTCCAAGATATGAATATGTGAAGTACCGAGCAGGAAAATTGAATTACCAAAAATCTAACTATTATAAATATTTGCTATTTTGTCTTTTCCTTCATTTGTTTCTTCTTCCTCTCTTCCTTCTCACCATGCCAAACCTCATTCTTCCATTTCCCATCAATTTCATTCCAAATTTTATGAAGAAACTTGAAGAAAACTTGAATTAAACATCAAACTAACCTAATTACACCAAAAATTCAACAAGGAAACAAAAAAGATTGAGGGAAGAATTGATTAGGGTTTATGCCACACCAAAATTAATAAGGTAAAATTATTTATTTACTTCCTTTTTTAATTTTTAAGAGTTAATAGTAGTAATTATTAAGAAATTTCAATGTTAAATACATGTTAAGGCAGAAACTTAAACTTGAATTTTCATAGTCTTAAAGAATGATTTTGACAAAGTTTAAAACATAAAAAAAGTTTCAATATATGTTAACTAGTTTTTCAATTACCGGGCAGGAATATTGAATTACTAGAAATCTAACTATTATAAATATTTGCTATTTTGTCTTTTCCTTCATTTGTTTCTTCTTCCTCTCTTCCTCCTCACCATGTCGAATCTCATTCTTCCATTTTCCATCAATTTCCTTCCAAATTTTGTGAAGAAACTTGAATTAAACTTCAAACTAACCTAATTACACTAAAAATTCAACAAGGAAATAAAGAAAGATTGAAGGAAGAATTGATTAGGGTTTTCGCCACACCAAAATTAATAAGGTAAAATTATTTATTTGCTTTCTTTTTTAATCTTTAAGAGTTAGTAGTAGTAATTATTAAGAAATTTCAGTGTTAAATACATGTTAAGGCAGAAACTTAAACTTGAATTTTCATGGTCTTAAAGAATGATTTTGACGAAGTGTAAAACATAAAAAATGTTTCAAACTTAAACATTGTGAGATGCAACCAAAAAAATAGAACATGCTCGGCATTGACTCTTCCACAGGAACAGGATAAGCTTTAGTTATTCACCAAATATTATACATAGAATATATTAAGCTAGTTTTGGATATGTTAAAGCCAAATGTGCCTAGTTTAATAAGAAAAAATAATTGAAATGATTGGATACTTGTAGCTAGAGATATATGTAATTGAGTCAAGGCTGTCAAAGAGAAATTTTATGTAAAATATAATATTATAGCTACTGTAATTCATAGGGAAAATGATATTTCTTTTAGATGAAATTTAATATGGTGCTTAATACATATGTTAGCTAGGTCTCATAAAATTTTTAGATCAATATGATATTATTTGCTATAGTAAATGATTATTTTATTGCATACTACTCAGGCTATCCAGTAAGGGAATGAGTGAGCCTAATTTGACAACTTGGAGTTTTAAGGAGTTTTTTATCGAACTGACAGTTTAAATGAGTCATTTATATTTTGTTATGCATGCCTAAACCATTATTTAAAATTTAGAAATTCATTTGACACATTGCAGCCCCTTGGTCGAAATGAACACTATTGAAATTTTATTAAATTTCACTTGGTATCAAGCCCTGAATTGATCCAATTTGTTGAATTGAAATTTGATTTGAAATGTCCCCTGAATTGATAGCTTTGTGAACTTGATTTGTTAAATATTTGTTTTATTAAACTTACCTTATAACCTTTTCAAATTGATGATTGAATATTTCACACCAAGTGCTCGATGAAAGTCCCTTTACATTTTCCTTAAACTAGCCAGTTGCTACCAGTTTTGCCAGCATTGGTGACTAGCCATCTTGCCAGCGCAATTGACCCTTTTTTACAACTTTTGTACCTAGTTCAAATTTGAATTCTAAACTATCTAACTTTTCATTTGATGATCCTAAGACTTGTTCATTGAACCATACTGATATTGACTAATTGAAAGAAAGCAAATGAGTTCATCGAAAGTTTTATTGTACCATAATATTTTTATTGGCCTTTTGTCACCAATATGAGTTCTTTCTTACTATTTGATATGTTAATATGATAGAGCTACCTTACCGATGGGGTTTTGGCTAAGTACTATCAACATTGTACATAATGAACATTGTAAATCCTAGCTTGGAAGGGTTAATGCCCTAGTCATAAAGTCATACCTGCCTTATATAATTTTATTAGCAATAAAGGAAAAAGGAATACGTTCAAGGCCCAATATCTATTATATTTATATGTAATGAGTTTCCATTGATTTATTGATATAATTTGATCCTTCCATTAAGATTGTTTGAAAAACCCCTGATTATTCTATTGTAACTGACTATTCTTCATGTTTACCCAAACGTTGGCATTTGGTGTACAATCATTTTAACTGTTCATGACCATTGAGCTATTTATTACTTTACAGTGTGTATACATTATTAACTTATATTCTTGTCCATTTATCTTGATTTGGGCATTTCATATGCCAACTATAAATTGATCATTGTTTACTACTTATTGATTATTATCTACCTAGCCTAGTGTATGGTAATATATATTTGTCTCACTAAGTATTTTTATGCTCACCCTTTAGTGGTTTAATATTATTCAGGTCAGGGGTAAGGAGTTCCCATATTTTTTCTTCGTCATCTAGGACCAGACTTTTTTTATAGTGTAAATGTCAAAACTTGAATCTTGATAGTAAAATTAGGACATGACAAAGGTGGTATCATAGCATAGATATACTGATAGCATATAGATATGTGTTAATAAGGTATAGGTAAACCATGGATCATAGAAATTCTTGTCTCATCATTTGTTTGATATGTGTATATCTTGAAATAATCATGACGTAATATATCATTATGTTTGTCATGTAGTGATCAAAATGTCATCAGAGAGACGTGAACAAGATAGAGACTGTAGATGTGAGAGGCTAGAGGAGCCTAGTAGAGAGGCAAAGGTTGCCTCAAATGAGTCACTGCTAAGGGAGGAATTAGAGGAACCTCCCAGATCTAGAAGAAGGACAGAGAAAGCTAGAGAGAGTGAAAATACCTGGAGATTAGATTAATGCAAGGGATAATATAATTGAGACAGAAAATATAGAAACTCAAAAGAGAGAGACAAGCAATGCCACCACCTGTACAACCAATGGTTGCACCAATTGCTCCACCTGCACCTATGCCACCAGTTGTTGTGCTAGGTGAGCCTGTAGTTCAGGAAGGTCGACGAATGATTGATGAAGGTGGAGTAAGTATGTTTAGCTTTCTAAGGCTAAAATTGCCAAAATTTAAAGGAGAACAAGGTGAGGAACCTACAGATTTCCTAAAACAAGTGGAAAAGGTAGTGATAAGGCTACCATGTTCAGATGCCAGGATGGTAGACTTGGTAGGACTATTACTGAAAGTGAATGCTTGGAACTAGTTTGCTAAGTATATAGAGGAATAATTATATAGTGATGTACCACCAACTTGGGTACAATTCATGTGGGATTTAGGCCGTTAGGCGCAGCAGAAAAAAAAATTCCCAATCCAAGATCTCTATATTGATTAAAATCAAAGATTAGACTAAAGATTCAAGATCTTTTACCTTTGTGTTTGAAACTCTTTCTTCACTTGATCACCAAGAAAGGGTTGTAGCAAACCACTATCTTTTCACGAGACGAGGAAAGCCCGACTACTAATCCACGCGAAGATCAAACAACAAGCCTTTTTGGAAAGAGAAGCCAAAAACCCTTATGTGCAAGTCAAGGGTGTTTTGGCTTGATGTAGAATACAAGGAGTTGGCCAAATTCTTTTGGTATTTCCTCTCAAGGTGTTTCGGCCAAAGGGATGTATTATGACTTCTAATTTACTTAATCATGATCTCATCATATTTATAAGTCTCTTGACCAACTAGATTTTAATCTAACGGCTTAGATTAAAATAATAGGTTTAATGACAATAATGCCATTAATGAAAAAGTCAAAAATACTCCTTTGACTTTAGACCTATTGATCATATTCTAAATATAATCCTATGGTCCTAATTTAATTAAATACAACATATGCAAATAATTAAATTAGATAATTAATTTAATCACATTAAATTATTGCAAAATCTCCATAATTAAATATATGAATTAAATCTCATTTAATCATAATTTAATTTTCTCTTTCACTTATTGTTTGAAACACTTCTATGCGTGTGAC
>CANXYC010445926.1:0-14771 GCA_948193065.1 Aleurites moluccanus
GGTACCAAGTTTGGAAACTTTTTTTTTAATAATAATAATAATATTATAAGTTAAAAATATAAAAAATATTTCAAAAATATTCTTTCAAAAATAATTTAATAATCTATAAATAAATAATAAATTTTTAACTAACTAACTAAATATAAATATATATATATACACACACACACACAACATTAATAAAATCTCAATTTAAATATTAACTAATAAAATCACTAAATAATTTAAAATATTAAAATAATTAATTTAGTAATTAATAAATAACTATTAATTTATAAATAATAATTTAATACATTAATTCATAAAATTTAAAATTAATTTTTATTTTATTTATTTTTTTAATTCTTTTTTTGAAAATATAACTTTTCCCAAAAATTTATTTAATACTAATTAATAGTTACCAATTGAAATAATATATACAATAGAATTAACATTATAATCATAAAACTAATAATTAATAAACAATTGTTTATTTTCTTTAGAATAAAATATTATAAACCATAAAATATTTTTATATTCATTAAGTATTCTTAAAATATTATTATTCCTCGATAAAATATAATTTTAAAATAATTCAAAAATCTGGATATTACAATTATTTACTATTGATCTTCTCTAATTCTAAAATGAAAAAAATAGAGAACATTTCCAATTAGCTGATTACGAAAACTCATATCTCATTCGATTCTAATTTGAATTGATTTTTACCATTAACATAGTAATAAAATCAATCTAGCAATTCAAGCATATAAATAAATAATTTAATGACGAAAATCTAGCCGTAATGACTCTGATACCAATAATAAGAGGGGCAACAAAATACTTTTCAGAAATTCAATATAATATTATCACAACTTAATATTATTAGCTCACAATTGTTCATATGCAGACTAAAATCACGAACAAATATCACGGAAAGAAAAATTTATATGAACATCCTTCTTGTCAATGTAAGTGACTAAACAATCTATACGAACGCCCTTCTCGTCAATATAAGTGATTACTAGAGTCGCTCATAGTATTTCCATGCTTTAAATCCTAGAGTTGTGGGTGATTTCTCTATGGAGAATTAACATAGAGAGATAGTAATTTGTATAGAGAAAAAATTATAAATATAGCGTTACTTTTAATTTTTTCTATATCCATTATATATATAGTGGATAGGAGAACATCATAACGCCAAAAGAAATTCGTTAGATTTTCTTTTTTATTCTATTCCTAGTTGAATAGGAATTAATCTACTATAATGTGGATATATATGTGGATTCCACGAGCCTACGGTTAATATATGGGAGGCTTAGAAACATAGAAAAAACAAGAAGAAGAAGAAGAGGGAGGAGTGGATTTAAGATTTAAGAGATTGACGCTGTAGAATGGATTTAGGAGAGCTTTCAACTTTTCTTCCTATCAAATAGAACAAGAGAGAGAGAGAAAATTAAAAAAAAAAAAAAAAAAAAAAAACACATATTTTCGAGAGGTTATGTTTATCAAGAAAAGCAATAAATGGCTAAACAATGAATATCTAAGAAAAATACACTAATTATTATTATTATTATATTAAAATTTAAAATATTATCATTATTTTATTATTTTATTTTAATTATATATATTATATTTATTTTAGATATATATATAATAAATATCAAATTTTATAATAAATTTATATTTTTATATTAATTTAATTATTTTTAATTCAATTTTAATTGAATTTATGATCCATCGCTTGTAATATTGATGGAATTCTCCAACCATAATCTCACCATCATATTCCTTGCAATAACAATAAATATCACGCGAACACTAACATCATTAAGACCAATAAATTAATTTCAAAATAATGAGATATCTAATATGATTAAATGAATCAAAATTTAATCTGGCCATGATTTAAAATTTCTCTTGACTTAGATGAATTAGGTTGTGATGATGCAATGTTTGAATCTCCAATGTGCATATATACATATCATATTCCAAACAAACATTAATATTAAGGGAGTGTTAGATTGACTAAACACTTTTAATTATCAATTGTCAATTGTTAATATGCGAGTTGTCAATTAAAAAAATTTACCTTATTTGATTGGCCAATTAAAAACTCCAATTGTAATAACATTTACTTTCAATTGGCAAATCCTATAAACAGCTATAATGATTAATAATTTGACAATCGTACGTTTATATTAATTGCACTTTTGATAATTGCTATACCAAATATGTCCTAAATATCATATTATCTGATGCATATATGTAATTATACTCACATTTGTTATTCTATATTTACATGTCATCTTGTAGTGAACTGGCAATCCTTTTTTTTTTTTACACAACTCCATTTCTCTTAGGCTTTTAAGGGTCTCTCAATCTTGTCTTCTTTGGTCTTTCCCGTCTATTTGTTTTTTCCCTTTGGGAGATGCAATAGTATAGTTTAGGTTTTTCAGTCCTTTGGCCACATGATTATGCCTTTTAATGGTTGGAGATAAAATGAATAACTCCTCAAACATCTTTTTTAATTTGAAAGAAATTGACGAAAAAGTAGACTAGCAAATGAGGAGACTGAATTTAAGAAAAAAATTTAGGAATTTTAGATATTTGCTATATAATATATATTTATTAGTATGTAATGGTAATGAATATTATTAAATTATATAATTTATTTGAAAATTTTGAATTGGTTTTATATTTTTAAGTTTATTATTTTTTATTAATTATAATAAATTGTATTACAGGTGCTGGAATTTAGAAAAAAAAAATATTATATTTATAATTAAAATAAAATAATTATATTAATATTTTTCTTCTTTATACTCTATAATTTTCACTTTAAATAAATTATTTTTTGTTATAAAAAATAAACAAAATAAGAATAAGAATAAGAATATAATAACAAAAATGTAAAAGAAAGAGTTTTCTATTATATTCTTAAAATTTATTATAAAGTAATAATAACCCTATTTATTAGGTTTATTTTTACCATTGGTTACAAAATATAAATCTAACATAAATTACAATATAAATTCACTATAAGTTACATATTATAAATGATATATAAAGTTAAACATAATACACTAAATAAATACATCAAATAATAGGATAGTGGGATAGATAAAAAGATATCCATATTATATGTATTTATAATACTCCTTATTTGATATCCATTTTTACAAAAAATATATCTCATTAAAATCTTACTAATAAAAATTTAATGGAAAAAAAAATAGTAAAGAAAAAAAAGTGCAATATTTTTGCATGCAAATAGAAGACCGTCTCATTAAAAATCTTATTAGGAAAATCAAATGGGACAAAACTTTTGATTAAGGAAAAAAGAGTATACTGCTAAACTCTCCATATTTATAATATCACTGAAAACTTTTAAGGCGTCACATGCCAATATTATAAACCAATTTCTTGAATATTGCAGTAGGTAATGTCTTAGTGAATAAATCTATTAGATTATCATTTGAATGAATTTGTTGAATATTAATTTCACCATTCTTTTGAAGATCATGTGTAAAGAAAAATTTTGATAAAATATATTTTATTATGTCTCATTTAATTGAGTAATGCATGTTACATTATTTTCATATATTATTGTTGGAATTTCTTTATTGGAAAATTGATCATACGATTCACGGATATGTTGGGTTATTAATCTTAACCAAACACATTCTCAGCTTGCTTCATAAACTGTTATTATTTTTACATGATTTGAAGAAGTAGCAACTATTGTTTGCTTAGTATAATGCCAAAATATAGTTTATATTACCACATGTGAATAAATAATCTGTTTAAGATCGAGTTTTGTATAGATCAGATAAGTACTTTGCATCTGTAAAACCAACAAATTGGGATCTAGATTCACAAGCATAAAACAAACCTAAATTAATAGTTTCTTGAAGATATCGTAGTGTATGTTTAATGTCATTCCAATGTCTTTGGGTTAGTGAAGAATTATATCTTGCTAATAAATTGACAGAAAAAGCAATATCCGGCCTCATATTATTAGCAAGATACATTATTGTGCCACTTGAACTAAGATATTGTACTTCAGGATCAATAATTTCTTCATCATCTTTTTGAGACTAGAAATGGTCCTTATTCACATCAAGTATCCAACAACAATTGGACTACTTAAAGAATGTGATTTGTCCATATAAAAACGTTGAAGAATTTTTTGTGTATATGTTGACTGATGAATAAAAATTTCTTTTACTAAATTTTTAATTTATAAACCGAGACAAAATTTTATTTTTCCTAAATCTTTCATTTCAAATTCTTTTTTCGAATAGTCTACTGCTTTTGAAAATTTATCAGGAGTTCCAATAATATTCAAATCAATAATATATACAGTGATTATGACAAACTCAGATTCTGATTTCTTTATAAAAACATTTGGATAAATATGATCATTTTTATAACCTTCTTTTAACAAGTATTCACTAAAATGATTATACTACACATGCCCAAATTATTTTAAACCATACAAAATTTTTTATAATTTAATTGAATAAATTTCTCGTAAATTTGAATTATATTTTTCTGACATTTTAAATCTTTCGAAGATTTTCATATAAATATCATTATCAAGTGAACTATAAAGATAAACAATAATAAGAACAAGAACACAATAATAATAATGTACAAGAGAGAATTTTCTATTATCTTCTTGGTGTGTATTACAAAGTAATAGGAACTCCCTATTTATAGAGTTTATCTTTATCATAGGTTATAAAATATAAATCCAATATAAATTATAATATACATTCACTATAAGTTACATATTATAAATGACATATAAAGTTAAATATAATACACTAAATAAATACGTCAAATAATAAGATAGTGAGATAGTTAAAAAAACATCCATATTATATGTATTCATAATATCCTTTACTTTTTTTTTTTTTTCATTTCTCACTCTTTTTTAATTTAAGAAAAAGAAAGAGAAATGAAACATTGAGTTGTTACTCGGGTGGAAGTCAAATCAATTAAATCGAATTAAATTGATTAAATCAAATCGAAATCGATGATTTTTAAAATTTATTTGATTTGATTTAAAAAATAGAATAAACTGAAAAATTGATTTAATTTATAATTTGAATATTTTTTTTTTTCGATTTTAGATCGAACTGAATCAAAATTATATATATATATTGCTTTTTACAATTATTACAATTTATTTGATTTTATATACAATCACTTTTTTTAATTTAATATTAATCTAAAATTTTTAAAAAATATCATCTATAAAAATTAATTAGAAATAAATAAAAAAAGTTTAATGTTTAAAAAAATATAAATTTTGAATGTATTAATTAACGAAATAGATAAATTTTATGTTATATAACATAAATTTTTTTTATTATTAATATTTTTTAAAATATATAATAAAATAATCACGATTTATAAAAAAAAAAAAATTTGAAAATTTATAAATTTAATATATTTAAATTAAATTAAATTGATAATTTGATGATAATAATAATTTAATTTAATTTAAAAAAATTTTAAATGGAAGAAATCAAATCGATTCCACCCTGGCTCGTACTTACTGAAGGAGAAGTAGAAGAAGAGAGTAGAAAGGCACATGGCAGAAAAAAAGAGGTGAAAGTGCAACAAACCGCAAAATGTGACTGTGTGATATGTACATGTCACTGGCTGGCACGGAAAGAGGCGTAACAGATATTGACTGACGAAAGAAAATCGGCTATTAAGAAAATATTTTTATTATGGAAATAAAAAACAAGAATTACTGCTATTTCAGTGATTATAATTATTGTGGCGACATCAGAGTGGAACATTTTCTTGTAAAATTTAATTTAAATCAATAGGAGTGTTGATAACCAGAGAAGCAGAGAAACTTCAACAAACAGTTATTGCAAGAAGAAGAAGGATATTAAAAATGGAGACGGTGGAACTAAAGAAGGAAGAAGAGGTTGCCATATTCAAATCTGGAGAAATATACCCAACAAACATTATTCAATCAGTGTTAGCTTTGGCGATATGGCTTGGCTCTTTCCATTTCATCCTCTTCTTAGTTGTCTCTTCTTCAATCTTCCTTCCTTTCTCCAAATTTCTCCTGTTAGTCTTTTCTTTTTCTCTCTTCCTCTCTCTTTTCTTTTGCATTACATTTCGAATTACTATCAAGATTGAAGATTTTCTTTATTTTTTCTAAATACAAACGAGATTAAAGATTTTCTTGATTTTTTTGGCAGTGTTATTGGGTTGCTTTTGGTTCTTATGGTGATTCCGATTAACGATCGCAGTAAGCTTGGCCAGAGCTTGTTCAGGTTCCCACTTAGCTCTTCTTCTTTCTACTTGGATAGTTATTTGAAAATTAACAGAACTTAACAGAACACCTGTACAGGTATATATCTAGGCATGTTTGCAGTTATTTTCCTATCACTCTTCATGTTGAAGATATAAACGCCTTTCGTTCTGATCGTGCTTACGGTTTGTTCCCTTTCTTCTTCTACCTTCGATAACTTTTTTGTTTCAATTTTGAATCTTTGGTGCTGATTGCGAAATTTACAGTAATTGGGTTGCCATAGTTTTCCCATAGAGTTGTAATTATGAGTTTTTTTTAGTACTTTTTTTTTTTGCGGCTTAGTTTGTGCAAATGATAGTCTAATTTTGTGCCTCTTGCTGCTGGCTGCTGCAGTGTTTGGTTATGAGCCACATTCACTTTTTCCCCTTGGTGTGATTATTCTTTCTTTGGGTTTCATTCCTCTTCCTAATATGAAATTCCTTGCAAGTAGTGCTGTAAGACATTTCTACTCTTACTTCTTGTTACCTTGTACTATATATTTTTATTAATAAATAGAACTCATTTTTCTTCCTCAACAAACAACAAATGATTAGGTGTTCTACACTCCATTTTTAAGACATATATGGTCATGGTGTGGCCTTGCACCAGCAACGAGGAAAAATTTCATTTCCCTCCTGACTGCGGGTTATAGTTGCATTCTAGTGCCTGGTGGAGTCCAAGAGACATTTTATCTGAACCAGGACTCTGAGGTTTTACTCTTGAAACTCTTCTACTCTTTTCCTTTTTCTTCTTAGAGTATAATCATGTTTCACCGTTTCAGTCTTAGGATTTCAGTCATCTGGTATATGACTAGGATTTAGATTAACATAACACTACAATCTCAAGAATTTGCAGGATGGCCAACATTATGTTGTTATTAATTCTTGTTTTGGATAGGTGTATTTTGAAATTTTCAAGAACCTTTAGCATATGTTTATTGTGCTGTAGGAGACCAAGAATAGAATGAAAATTCAGTTATAAAAGTATTTGTTTCCTGATCTCTTGTCCAAATTCCCTTTAGTTTAGGTTACCAAATAGCCAATGAATGGAAACGAAGGCTTGATTTCAATTTCTGATATCTAGCTTGCATTAAACAAGGGGGTAGATATGATAACAATGAGTCATGACATTTTTTACTTGGATTCCACAGTTTTTGTTTTAAGAATTGCTTCATCTAATTACTCTTATCATTGAACTCCCTGCCTCCCTCTGTTTCGTCCATCTCTCCTTTATACTATTTAGGTCATCTAGTTACATACCTATTTAGTCCTTCAGGTCGAAGGCCTAAAATGGATTAACAATCTAGTATCTTGTTTTTTTTTTCTGCTGCTCTGCAGATTGCTTTCCTTAAGGCAAGAAGAGGATTTATTCGAATAGCTATGGAGACAGGCACACCCTTGGTTCCTGTTTTCAGCTTTGGTCAAGTATTTATACTTTTACTTTTTCTTTTCATGTATAGGCATTAGGCAACATGTATAACACCTTTTATTTAACCCCTGATTGTATTACCTGCTTTTGCTCTTTTCTTAGACTTTATTAACGAATGCTCGTAAATGGTGACAGTAATTTTTTATTCAATATGGAACTTTAATATGCTGTTCAATTTTTGTCTTGGTTGCTTAAATTGATACTCCCTTTTCGAATTATGCATTAGGATCACCAAAAAATGGTTAGTTATTTAACTTTTTTCCTTATTCTTGCAACAGTCACAGACTTTCAAATGGTGGAAACCTGAAGGAGAATTTTTCAAGAAAATTGCTAGAGCTATTAAATTCACCCCAACTATCTTTTGGGGAATTCTCGGGTAAATATAGATTTGGAAAATTTTTATAAAATGCTGTGATTCAATCTCAATACTTTGCCTTGTATGTTTTCTGTTTGATTTAGCATATTTTATGAGTGTCCCATATGTTTTCTATTTGATTTAGCATATTTTATGAGAGTTTAAAACTATGTAAAGGAGCACTTGTATCTTTTACCAGAGAGTTTCAAACTATGTAAATTGATTAACCTACTTTATTTCCTTAATTACACATACACCTTGGTGTATATATCTATGGTTTTTTATCTTAATATACACAAATTATATACAGAATGTTTCTCTCAATTGTTTCTCTCGTCTACTTTATTCTAAATTTTTATATTGAGGATTAATTTTGATTCTTTGGCAGTACGAACTGAAAAAAAAAAAAAAAGTTGGTTTTTGGTATAATTATCAACTTGACATCTCATTTATTCTTTGTGACGATTTGACTCTTTTTATAGATCTCCTTTACCCTTCCAACATCCAATGCATGTTGTGGTGGGTAGACCCATTGAGTTGAAGCAAAACCCACAGCCTACCACTGATGAGGTATGCATGCTGACACAATCTATTGGTATAAGTGTACATATATTTTTTGGTTATGACTGAACTTGTGGAATTCCTTGCTTCGAGCAAATGGTAGTTCCTGTTCCACATACATCTTCTAAACCCTCTTACTTTGTTTAAAGTGAATAAAAAGGTTGTGCTAAAGAAATCAATTTTGGAGTGGAGAAATGAAGGAAAACCATGGGAATTTAACTGAGAAGTCTCTTTTTAAGCAGTAGCTTGCAAATATGTAATCTTTATCTGTAGTTTATGATACCAGACGTATATTGCCTCAAGCACTTGAGGACACGGAACTTGTAAACAGAATTAAAAGATACATCAAGCTATATAAGCTGTATGCATTTATGTTTTTATCAGTATTATTTATGGCTACTGAGTTATATCTTAATGTCCAAACTGTCGTTATATGTTCACTTATGTTAGACTGGTTTTGCAGGTCGCGGAAGTACAGAGACAGTTTGTTGCATCACTTAAAGACCTTTTTGAAAGGCACAAAGCACGAGTCGGTTATTCGGACCTTAAACTTGAAATTCTTTGACAAAAAATCGGAACTTGATGTAGTTTTTGCATGCTTTCTCATTTTCATTTATTTAGGATTTTTTTTTTTCCTTTTGTTAACATGCATGTCGTATTCTTAGATAATGAGGAAAAAATGTAAAACAGTTAATAATCCTTTTCTGTGGCAAGGAAAGTTGTAAGCATTGGATATTTTGTGGTGGAAAATGCTTGAATTGATGGGACGACCATGATCAAAGTTTTGCAAATGAGCGGGCACTGTTATTAGGATTTAGGATCACTTCTCCCTAGCCAGCCGTTAGAGATATTGGGGCTAAGGTATTGAAAATTTATGTTTACATGATGAGTATATCTTTATTTCATACATCTAAATTGGTGGATAAAAAGATATTTAATTATTATGATTCGTATGTTCATTTATTTTGTCAATGGAAAGATACTGTTTTTTTCTTCATGGATTAAGCAAATAAAAGGCTTTCGTAGAATAACAGAAGGTCAATATCCATTCAATAATATAAATATTACTATTACAACATAACAGAGAATTCTTCTGTTGGGGAGAATAAAGCATGCAAAGTACAAGAATTAAGAATTATAAACTGTGTAGACTAGTCTTGGAACCATTAGGTTGAAGCAACTCTAACAAAGAATCACAAAATTCTTGGAATCCTCTTTGTGGATTATTGAAAATCATCCCTGCGAAATTTGATATCAGTTAAGTTCCTTGCCGTTTTCACCTGCGCCAACTCAGAATTTTTCTTTATATATGCTATTCTAATATCTTTCATTCACAAACAAACTTCAGGTTCATTCTAAATCTATCAAGATCAGACTAGTAGGACACTGAATGAAGGTAACTCCCCAAATAAAACTCAAAACTAGCAGAGGAAAGAAAACAAAAAGGGATCCGTATTCTAAAAAAAAAACTAAAGAAACAATAGGAAAATAGAGCAATGGTGATGAAGATTTCACGATTACATGGAACGGGTGTATATATCCTTTATCAGGAGATGTACCATAGCATGGAGTACATGAAGCGGAGCATTAGAACCAATCAATAACTTTCGAATTTGAGGGACTACTCCAATCACAAACCCTACAATCTACATATGCAACAAACATTCTATCAAAGTCAAATAAATTAAAGTAATTCCTGTTTATTTTACAGATCATAATGTTGTTGGGAAATGAATCTTATATTGAATAAATAAAAAATACTTATAATTTATTGGTGGGTGATGTTGAACTTGGCAATTGGCTTGTGCAGCTGCACACTTATGTGCCCATGTCTGTATAGTCCCATGTCACTAATAATAGGCAATACCTACCGCTCCGATAGTTGATGGTGCAAACAACGCCTTGAGATTAAGTTTTTCTGAAAACTTCCTTGAGCATTTCTTGATCGTGCATGAGACTTGTGTTCACGAGAAACTCTACAAGTAATCAAATTCCAATCAGCATTAATTCTGCCCAGAAGAGGAGAAGATGAAAAAGAACCTTAACAATTTTCTGATTCTCTGTCTGAGTAAGAAGTAAAACAGATGTAAGGTCGGCAGAATTGTTCTCCCAGTTCCTGTGGTGGTCTTTGTGGCTTTCAGAGTCTGAGTCAACATTTTCAACCTCTTTGTTGGTATTCTTCTCAGAAGAGTAAATCCTCATTTTGTTATAAATCCTCATTTTGTTATAACTATAAGAAATGGTTCCTATCTCAAGTGTCAAAAACATAATTCAATTTCTTCATCATAGTCAGACAAATTAATCGAGCAAAACAATTTTTTTATAAAAAAAAATTAATCAGTCTTAAAAAATTTTATGTCAGAAAATATCAGAATCAATTATTAAAAACCATACTGCCATGGAAAGTGATGCATAAGCAATCCCATATGAGTAGCAAACGTCAGGTTCTCCAAATGGACTGCCTTTCTCTTTACAAATTGCTGGAATGATGATTAAAGGCAAATTTCCAATGTTTCCTGTTACAAAAGACAACCTCGATTAAATATAAGCTCCTTACCATTGAGCTTTTGGTTTAATTATACAGAGTAGTATTCAGAACAGTGAGATTTTGAGTTCAAGCCTCTTAGTCGTAGCCAATTTAAAAAAAAAAAAAAAAAAAAAAAAACTACAGTATGCATTTATTGATGATACCAAATATCCGGATTATTATATCGTCTATTAATGGTTGAAGTAGTTGTTGTATATCCATTACTAATCCCCAATGCATGTGGGAATGGATCAATTATTATATAGAAATGCCCATCTACTGCACAACAACCAAATATTAGGCCTTTTAGATGCTGTGGAGTGGCCGTGAGTTTTATTAGTATCCATCCCAATGTTGATCCGATAATAAATGTAATGTGGAAATTGACTAGCATGAACCATCTGCAATAATAAATAGAATAATTAATTAAATTAAATAAACAAAAACTAAATTATATAATTTATTTTTAGGAGAATAAATGAAATTTCATAAATTATAAACTAATTACATCATTATGATAACATTCCTGAAGATGCAAAGGAGGCATCTCCCAAACACGAGCCAGAGAAGCGAATCGTAACATACGCTCTACGTTAGCTTGCCTCTTCAAAAAAAAAAAGCATATTTACATTATTCAATTGACTTGACAAAAGCTGATACTCAAAAATCAAAGAACCAAACTAAGAAATATCAAGAGAATGCCATTGAATATCCTAAACTAACAGTTCCGCATCACTCTCCACCACAATATTCTCAAAAGGATAATCATACAACCAAGACAAAACCTCACGAAACTAAATCATATAGTTAAGTTAACAAGAGATTGATCAAAAAGAAACTAACAGTCAGTTAAAAAAAAAAATTGCACACAATAATTAAATAATTACAAAGGTGATTATTTTAGCCAAATTGCTACCAATAATTGCTGGTTAAACACATAGAAAACAACCTAGAAATGGGAAGCTATGATTAGTCAAATGATTTAGGAAAAAAATTTTAAACAATTTGTTACAAGTCTTACTGAATTAATTTGCTTCCTTGCATCCTCTCCTAAGACACTGACATGGTCCAATGCCAAGAAAGCGCCAAGTGCTTTGATTATGAGTAATTTCAAAACTGGCATAGAAGCAATGGTATATAGATTGAGGAACCGCATATTGACACAGTTTCTCCAAAGCTTGAATTTATTCTTTATAAATAATATGTTGTTGTGTATATGCAAAGGGAAAAAACAAGAAACAAATTAAAGAGTAAAAGAGTAGACAACTTATTCCATTGAACTTCTACGTCTCAATGCTCAACAACATAAAAATGTAAGAACAAAAATGGAAGTAACCAAATGAATTTTCATGAACAGAATTCTTGTTTTGCGGATACTTCCCTGTTATTTTCTTGTAATGAATTCCATTTTTCAATCTCAGAAAAGAACAAAAAAGAACGTAAATTGGAAAGAACTGTGTTCATGATCACCCGCTTTATATCTATTAAGAAATGTGAAGAAGAAAGAAAAAGAGTTGCAAGTTTTTGTGAGATTTCACAATCTACATAAGGTAGAGTACCTATATCTTGAAGTGTAAAAAATCGTGACCTTAACTTGTTTCACTAATTTAGAATCAATTATAAGAGAAAAATTTTTTTTCCAGAGTCTGAGAGTGGGAATTATAGGGAGAAAGTCACACACACACACGACACACACACACACACAGATATATATATATATATATATATATATATATATATATATATATATATATTTTTACTACTAGAGGATAACTTTTGAGAAAATTACATAAATATATTTTTTTTATTTTTTATTTTTTTTTATTTTTACAGTTTCCTTTTTTTTATTTCACTTTTATTGATTTTTTTGTATATGTGTGTCACATCCCGACTCCAACGGTGTGACGGTCTTAGAGTAAGGATAGGTTTAAGGCCACCATAAACCCGTAAAACTCTCGGATCCTAAATCTCATATATATTCATATCAGATATAATAACATGCTATATCATATCATAATCCATTCAAGCAATAATCATTTCACCACTATATTATTTCATAATAATATTCTCCTGTTCCTTACTGATCAAAAGATGCATTTCACATCACTAAGGAACAAGGTTTCCAAAAGAAAATATCAAATCATACATCAAAATATTACCATCCTCTAATGACTAACTACGGAGCTCTAGAGTATACTCCCATTACATATTGTGCCATAATACCCTTTAATGAAAATACATAATCAAATAACAAAAATTTTACAATGAGAGCTTCTTGTAATGAAAAAGTCAAGAAGCTTGATATTCTCTCTCACGAGCTATACTATCACCTGAAATCCATATAAGAGGAGTGAGCCTTCAACTCAGTAAGATATGAACATTATATTATAAGGACTGAATGTCGAATCATGGTCATGAACAAGTAATTATACATATAGGCATAAAGGAAGTCATAGGCTTTTAGTTGAAAGAATTGTAGTTCTCATAATAATTTGGCTATATCAAAACATGTCAATTTCAAATCATGGTTCATCTTTAAAACATAGAATGTCCACAAGGAATGGCATTATCAAATATTATATGGAAGAACTGATCACATATCAGAACATATGTATCGGTAGTCTTGCTACCTCAACGTGCACACATGCTTGGCCAGGCATGCGCCTAGAGCTCCTGGTCCCCTCTAGGTGGAACACTGGTACAGAACTCTACCAGCTGGGTTTCCAAAGTGCACTATGGACCAATGAATTTACTCTCATTGGGAAGAGCGTTCTATCCATGGGTCATGGGTTTCAATCTCATAGGAAGCATATTGGTCGCAAGACCGTCATCATATATCATTATCCAAGCCGGGTTCACCAACAATAATACATGGACTTGATCCAAGAATATTGATCAAGCCATTTTCGGTATATACAAAATATATAAACATATGAAAATGAACAATTCAAATATGACTAGTATTATTATTTCAAAGAGACAAGAAATAGGTAAATGTTCATACTTACCTCTTGCACAAATTTTCCCTTAGTTTCTTTAACAAACTGCTTACTTAAATCCCTCAATCAAATTCTGAATTCTCCTCCTAAGAAATTCCCCAAATATACAAAAATTAGGGTTTCTCCAATTAATAGTATTCCACATGATTTTCCATGAATTAATTATCTTAGAATTTCTATTCTTAATTTCCAACAATAATCTCATTAATCTCCCTAAAGAAAACTGTATTAAATTCCACATTAAATTTCGGAGTTACTGTTCACAGCAGTTCATCCTCCAAAATTTCTTCCACATTAATTGCTTCTGATTACTAGCAGTAAATTCTATATACCCAGAATTTATTATCCTAACCCATAGACTTAAATAAATCTAAAGAAAATAACTTAGGAAGAAAATTTACTTTATTTCCTTCAAACTGAGTTTTCTGCAAAATACTGCTCAAATTGATGATTTTGCCTTAAATATAGACTAATCTAGAAATCTATTGCATTAATCTAAGCTTTAATGCCTTAGAATAAAATATGAAACAAATCTAAGAAGAAGACTGAAATTGCAAAAAGGAAGGAAGAAAGAAAATCGCGAAATCGCTACTGGGG
>CANXYC010446031.1:0-25607 GCA_948193065.1 Aleurites moluccanus
ATTGCTACCTTTGCATTAAGAAAAGAAATCGATACATGACTAATGAAATGTATTGACAAGTAAGTCATTGTACCGTAATGTTCCTAATGAATACTTGATATTGTTATTGATTTCCATTGGCCTATTTACATGTGGATTTGACAGAGCTGCCTCACCGACAGGGTAGTGGGTACATACCGTCAGCAATGTGCACATTGACTATATGTGATACCCTAGCTGGGAAGGGTTAACTGTCTTGGCCGAAAGAACTGATCAATCTTATGTTTACTTGATATGAGATCGACTGTATGATTACACATAGTCTACGTGTTACACATAGTCTACGTGTTTCGGGGCCCTTTATCTGTCTTATCTACATGATACGAGTATTACTTACCTATTCATTGATTCCAAACTTATACCTTATTGCTTATCACTGGTGGCCATTCTATCATCGATTTAATTGTTATCTGTTCCCAATTTCCAAAGATATTTGGTGTGCAAATAATTAACCTTGACATGAAAAATGAATATACTGATATCCATTCATTGTATTCATTGTTATTAAACTTCCATTGGTATACTAAGTTATCATATACCCATATCACATGTGTAATGATGTATGCATGCTCACTGAGTATTTTATACTCACCAAATTGTGGTTTATAATTTTTACAAGGATGAGATAGAGAAAGCTTATTCCAAGTCAATTTCTTTTTCTACTTGGGATGTCAAGTACATCGAGGTAGAATTGTATTTGTCAAAGGTCATTAGTAACTATTCTTAGAGCTCCATAGTACTGTATATAATTAGATGATTGAGTATTATAATGATGTATGAACAGTGAAATATTTAATATTACAGTGATATTCAAAATGTAATGTGTAATGCATAATGATTGAAAATGTCAATGATAATAAAGTGATAAAGATAGTGACAGAGGTAATTGATAAAATGAAATTTACATGTTTTGAAAAAGATTTAGAAGTGCTATGTATGATTGTTGAACTGTGAAGTTGAGGGTATAAGGTTGACAAATTATTGGGAGTGTAAAATAATTTTTAGTGCAGGCTGTATAATTTTTAAGAGATCTGGTTTTGGGTCTGGAATAGTATTAAAATTTAAAAGGAAACTCTGGCAATTTTTTTGTAAAATTTATAAGAAATAAATTGGATTTAAGTATTGATTAATGAATTAATATTGATTGAATGATTGATGAATGGACTGTTTAATGGGTTCTATGGGTTTTCGGTGACCTTAAGTCTGATTGTACCCTAGGACCGTCGCGGCCTAAAAGTGGGTCGTGATAAATTTAAACTCTTTAAATGAACTAGATTAATTGATTTTAATAAAATCTTTAGTTTTTATGGTAAGATTGATTAAAAATTCATTTTTAGCTTTCGATTAAAAAAGAGAGAGTTATTTTGACAAGAATTCAGACGTCAAAATTATGATCCCTCAACTAGTGAGGATGAAAGCCTATTTATAGGATTTTTCTCCCACTTAAATAAGAAGAAATAAGTTTAAAAGATTCCTATTTAGTTTTTTTTCAGATTTTCTAAGTAATAAAATATCCTAACTAGTTAAAACGTAACTTCCAAAATAACTTTGGAGTTACTTGCCAACCAAGGACCCCTAAACCTTCCTTTTTGGCTTTTAATCCAAATATTTAATTTTGATTAAAATACCAAATAGAAACCTTTTCAGAAGCTAATTTGGCATAAAAACTAACCTGAAATCTCCAAAATTGGAAGAAAAATCAGATCGGGGGTGGTGGAGGTGAGCGATAGCGAACGCACATGTGCCCAGAGGTCGCCTACTCATAAAAGAGCCATGTGGCTCTTCAAAGAGACATGTGGCTTTGCAAGCATCCACATGGATCTTGAAAGAAGCCACAGGCCATTGGTTGTTGCACATGCCCGACGGCTTGCTACAAATGGTCCCATCAACCCCGTGCGCCTGTTTTTCCGTTTGAACAGTCTAAAATGACTGAAAACTTTTCAAAAACTTTTGAAACAGTTTTTAAACTACTTTTAACTAAGAAAATAACTTAAATTAGTCTCCGACTGGTACGGGCCTGACGACTTACTGCAACCGGGCCCCACGACTGCCTGCGAGCCCCAATATTTTTAGAACCGGACTAGTTAAAGAACCGGTGAAGGCACAGGGTCGGGTCAGAGGTCGAACCGGTTAAACAAAAAAAAAACGATATACAAATATATGTGTATATAATTTGACATTTATTATATATATGATGAAAATAAATATAATGCAATTATGGTTAAATTAAGAATTTATATAAGATCATATTTTTTATGGTACCAATCCAATCACATTAACTCAAAAAGTTATATATATAGTAAGTTATGGACATTCACTTGCTCAAACATCTACTCACGCAATAGAGTAACATGCAATAAAGTTATGATTTTGGCGTCGGATAAAATTGAAATAAAATTATTGAAATTCTTTTAATTTCTTTTAACTCAAAACAGTGTTGTTTTTGCCTGACAAAAACGATGTCGTTTTGATAAAAAAGCAATCAATTAAAAAAAATTAAAAAATTAAAATTAAAATAAAAAAACTTACCCGCTCAAATAAAAAAAATCAATCTGGTTCGACCGATTTACCGGTTCATTAATTTTTTAACCGAATTTTGGGGGAAGGGTAAATGCTATTGACCGGACCGTCCTTGATTTGGTTCCTAATTTTTCAGTTCGACCGACCAATCCGATACGATTTTGACAACCATGGCGAGTCCGATTTGCATCTAGACCACCAAATATGGCCCAAAATGACCCAAATTCATTTTGAAATACAATTTGACATGTTTTATATTAAAATACAAATCCGGATCATTAATTTCTAAGACAACTCAACAATTTTCTTGATCCAAAAATAAAAATAATCACTTTGACTAGCAATTTTCTTCTCATGATCTTGATTATTAATGCTACATCATTGGACTTCGACTCATACTCAAGGTGTGTCGAAAATCGGTGCTAGAAGTTTGCCCCCACTTTAGTAGGGTTTGTGGAGCATGTGTGTGAGTGAATACAATGCAACAAAGCTGTCATGACCCACTTTTGGATCGCGACGGTACTAAGGCACGGTAGATTTAAGGTCACCGAAAACCCGTAGAACCCATGAACAATCCATTTATTGATCAATCATTTTTAATCCATTCATTAATATTGAAAACTCATTTATTACTTATAACTTTTACAGAAAATTTATCAAAGTTTCATTTATAATTTTAACCTTAATCCCAACCCAAAACCGGGTCTCTCAAAAATTTCACAGCCTGCACTAAAAATTATTTTATACTCTCAATAATTTGCCATCCTTATACCCTCAACTTCACAGATTAATAATCATACATGGCACTTCTAAATTTCTTTTAAGACATATAATATTATTTTTTGTATTTTCAGTACCACTGTCTCTATCATTTCACTGTTATTATCATTATCAATCATTATACATTACATATTATAATTTTTATTGCCACTGAATTGTCAATTATTTCAATGTTCATACATCATTATAGTACCCAATTACCTAATTATATACAGTACCATGGAGCTCTAAGAATTGACACTCACGACTTTTAGAGAATAAAATTCTACCTTGCTGTACTTGACGTTCCAAGTCAAAAAAGAAATTGACTTGGAATCATCTTCCTCTATCTCATCCCTGTAAAAATTATAAAACACTATAGGGTGAGTATAAAATACTCAGTGAGCATGTATACATCATTAAACATGAGATATAAGCATATAATAACAAAAGTGCTTAATGGTAGTCAAGTGTCAATAAATACAATGAAAAATATCAGTATATTCAATTCACATGTCAAGGTTACTTAATTTGCACACCAAATGTCTTTGGGAGTTTGAAACAGGTAATAATTAAATCGATAAAAGAATGGACATCAATGGTAAGCAATAAAATATAAGCTTGGAATCAATGAACAGGTAAATAATGCTCGTATCATATAGATAAGACAGATAAAGGGCCCTGAAACACGTAGACTATGTGTAATCACACAGTCGATCTCATATCAAGTAAACATAAGATTGATCAGGTCTTACGGCTAGGACCAATAACCCTTCCCAGCTAGGGCATCAGTAATACAATGTGCACATTGCCGATAGTATGTACCCACTACCCTGTCGGAGAGGTAGCTCTGTCAAAATCACATGTAAAATAGGTCAATGGAAATCAATAACAATATCAAATATTCATTAGGAACATTATGGTACATTGGTTTTCAATCGATACACATGGGTTTAATTGTCAATCAATGTCAATACATTTCGTGAATCATGTATCGGTTTCTTTTCTTGATACAAGGGTAGCAATTAACAATAAATATCATGGTATATGGTTAAACATTTGGTGTGCATACTTTTAGGAGCAATTCGGGTACATAATCAATCAAAAACAATAGACATTTCAATATCAATAACAATCAATGGATATGGATAATTTCAATGATCAACAATAGCAATGAGGCATTTAACCAAGAAGGAAACATGTTCATTGGGTTAACAAATCAAAACATGGATATGCATAATGATGTATACATTACTCACCTTAGCTTATAACTTGAATATTTCCCTTTTTTCTTTATCCTTAATTCTTTGCTTTATCTCTTATGGTACTCATCGCATCTCTTATTCATTCTTGACTCTACATGTCCAATTAATTTCTATTTAGATACTATTTAACATAAACTTACATTACTTATATTTATATTAAAGAAAATTCTTTAAATTTCCAAGTTACTAGGGTTTTTTTATTCAAAATTTTTTACTGGCAGCCTGTGTTCCCTTACTCATATATCTCATTGCAATTATCCAATTGCTTCAATTCTTATTCCTAATTAAACATATCATATAGGTTTCTAACATACCCAAATTTCACATTAAAATCATAACTACACAATTTATAATGTTAATTTAAACTTAAGTCTATAACCAGCCCTACTATCCTGCATTCTGCCTGCAATCCTATTCTGACATATTTTATTCTTTTGCTAATAACTCAATCAATACTTAACCAATTACTGTAATTACTTTTCCTATTAAAAATAGACATATAAAAATTATAATATATCCAAATTTCAGAATTTTTGGATCACTGAACAATTATTAGTGAATTTCCAAATTTAAACTATTGCCCTAAAACCTTTATCCAGACATATCCTATTTCTATGCCTATAATTAATTCCATACTTATCCAATTACAAAAATATTTTACATAAATTTATATAACATATCAATGAACACTTTTAATTTTTAATACTTTCTCTAATTCAAATTTTAAGGTCCTCAAATTAATAGAATTTTGTAACCTATATTCTGTTAAACAGTTATTCCGGACAGTCTACACTTATGACCTAATATCTTATAAACCACAATTTAAATTGCAAAAAATATTTACATGATTATATATAAGGTATAAATGAACATTTTTCATGTTGAACACATCTTCTAATTTTGTCTCTATCAGTCTGTAAAATAAAATAGAATTTTCTAGAAAACTTAATTCCAGATCAGTCACAGTTTTTATCCAATAACTCTTTCCTCACTTCGAAGTTTCCAAATTCCTTTTACATACATCTAATTAACATATTTATCTACAACTTGTATGTTTTGTCCATCCTCAAATTTAGTCATTAAAATTTTGGAATATTAACCTCAAATTACTGCCTCAAAACAGAATTCAGAAACTATATAAACTCTAACTCATTCTTTACATTTTTAACTTAATCACTTCAATTATTTGCCAAATAAGACCTTATAACTCTTAAATACAATTAAAAATGATAAGTTTAGAATCCTTATCTCAAATCAAAATACTTGAATCCCACTTCCTTTTTCTCCACCAAAAACTTGAACACAATTTTCTATCCTATTTTCTTCATAAAGCTTCTTCTTTCTTCCATTTCCTATCTATTTTTGGTTGATTCTTTGAAAAGGTTGGAAGACATATTTCTTTAGCTTTTCTCCCCTCCATGGTTCGGTTTTCTCTCTCCAAAAATGACAGCTAACATATATTTATCATCTTTTCAAAAGCCAACAAAAATTGAAGATAAAAAAAATAATAGATAATTCTAAAATTTTGGTTATTTGGCACCTTTCCAATTAATTTATAAACTAATTAATCATTTTCTATCAAAAATCTCACCTCCTCCACTATCATGGCCGGCCATCTAGCTTGTTTTTAGAATGGATGGGTCTCACAACTTTATTTAATTACACTTTTAGTCCAAAAAAATTTTTATTTGCATTTTTCACCCCAAAACTTTCTGTAATTTATTTTGTCTATTCTGTTTAGATTCAATATCAAGTGTGGGGAACGAAATATCTTATTTTAAGTTGTTCTATCTTTTAAAAATAGTTATGGGTCATTTCTGGATCCCAGACGGTGGATTTCTAAAATTACCCCTAAAGTTGTATTTATTTATAATTTTGCCATTACTCTTATTTTTAGTATTCCAAAATATTTTTTAACTCTTTTTTTTCACCATAATTTCACATAAAATTAACCTATTTAATACCTCCAAGTTTGGGTCAGAAATTCTTAAATTAGCCGGACTGCTATTTTCCCGGCAGTGTTCTCGATATCGATGATTTTTAAAAAAGTTTTACATTTGCTTTCTAACTGTGTCTCTAAAATTATTTCCCATCATTTCAATGCTTTTAAATGATAAGCTGAGAATTAATCATATATATAAGATGAGACTTCCTAAGATATTACACAAAGAGAATACAACCTCTACTGTTCCGAAAAATCACAGCTATACTAATTCTTCCCTCCCTTGCAATAGACATCACTATTGACTTTATAATAGCCCGCAGGAGGGGGAATCCAAACCTGGACTTGCAACAATTAATCACTATTGTTTTCAATCCCACCCAATAACTCAAAATCTTTGATGGCTTTTGTAGCTTTTGATACAGTTTCTAAAGGATGAGATGGATTCTGTTGGAAAATAAATTTATTTCTGGCCTTCCAAATTTTCCCACAAAGTACAGCAATTTCTAGGATTTTTTAAGAATCCTTTACAAAACATTCTATATTTTGCCACCAAACTTGGAAAGACACTAAATTAAAGAAGGAAGTTCTGTATGTGACCTGGCTTGCAAATCATGAAGCTTTGGCATGAGGACATAATAATAAAATATGGTCCACCATTTTCACACTTTGATTACAGATTCGACACTCTGACGAGTCAACAATTTTTTTTTAAACAACTTATCCATATTACATAATAATAAGGATAATATTAGAATTTAATTAGAAAATTTTATAAATTAATCTATCATTATTATAGATAATTATAAAAACTCTTCATGTGGTACCCTAATATATGAATAGATTAGAAAAAAGTGAGAATAGGTATCTATCATGATAAAAGATAATATTTCCTTTTTAATAACTCTTGTCAAATTTATAAAAATTTATACCATAATTGTAAATAGAGAATTTGAATCTTACATATAAAAATTTATTATGGACTATCATTAATTAACAACTATTTTAACTAAATCCATTAAAAAAAAACTGTTTTAACTAATTAAAACAAATTAAATATGTATAATTTAAAAATATTTTTGTGAAATCCAGTTTATATTTAAATGATTATATGTATTATAGACTTAATACATTTCTAATGAGCTAGTATGCTAAAACAGTAAAAATATAAGTCCAATCTAATAAGATTTGTGATGGGTAAATTTATTTAATTCTCTTGAAAATAAGTTAAATCTCATTTCTATTATCTATAAATTTGAGGAAAATCAAATTCTTAATTTTTTTAATATTATTATTTTTACAAATATGAAAATTATTTAAAATATCAAAATAATTATTTTCTAAAATTAAACATATTGATGTTTTAAATTGATATATTAAATTTATTGATTTTCTTAATTAAATTCATACCCTTGAAAAGAAATTAGAAGAAATATTTTTCTTATTTTATTGCATGTTATAAGTATAAAGTATTATAAGGATAAAGTATTGGTAAACAAATCCAGTTTTAAAGGGATTTTGATTTTGCATTTAATTTTTTATATATTTTCTTTAATGAGTTGGTGATACTTCAAATCACCTTTATTATTGCAAATCACTATAAAAGGATTTTACAGCTCATAAAATGACAATTTCGTAAAGCTTTCCAGCTAATTTCATAGCTTTTCAGTAAATTTCAGCATTCATTATAATAATAACAATCATATTCCATTTTTGAAATCCTTTTTTACTTGAAAAATCAAGCCACTAATGTTAATTTATTAATGCTTTGAATTGATATATTTGATATTTGATTTGAGAGGACAATTGGCATATTCCTACATGTCATAAATGTTTTACCCATATGTATGATTTGATTACACAATTTCATACCAATTGGATTTCTTTTTCGTTTATTTCTGTAACTACCAAAAATTGATAGGTGCTTGGAAAAAAGTCATGTAATTTTTTCACTTTGAGTTTTTAAAGTGATTTTATCAACGGTTACCTGCTAAATTGGTAACACTAATCGGTTACTTTGCTTTCCCTTTCTTACGAGTTAATTTCACTTATACTTCTCCAATTTAATTTATGCACGTAATATTTAACCTTCAAAACGTTATATAAATATTTTTTAATTTTATTTACATTTATATAAGAGTATTTTGAATCATTATTTATAAAAAAATTAAAAAATTACAAACTGTTACTTCACAACTCAATATTTTTTACTTTTTTTTTCCACGTTAACATACTTATAATTAATGTCTTTTCTCTCCACATATTATGGTTAATTTTATTTATAATTATTTAATTTTGAGTTATGTATATTATGATACTCGAACTTTAAAATATTATTTAAGTTTTCTTTAATTTTATTTAACGGTCATATAAAAATATTTTAAATTATTTTTTATCTAAAAACTAATAAATTATTAACGTTATTTTATAATATTTTTTTAATTCTTGTACCACATCAATATACGCGTGTCAAGTTATACAATTTTTTTTATCAACCTACTAAAATAAAAAAAAAAAATTATTTCAATTATAAAACAATCAATATAATTTTGATATAAAGAAAACATTATTCATTACTAACAAGAGAACCAATTATAAGAAAAAATATTTTTAGATTTTTTTCTTTTATTTTTAATTCCATAATATTATAATTTTTTTATTATTCCTTTAGATTATATAAATAATTTTTCTAATAATTGTTTATTACAATAAAAATAAGTAAATAAAATTAAAATTAATGTAACTATTTTAAAATTTAAAATATTTATTTTAAATTAAATATCTTAAAATATTTATTTTAAATAATTTATTAAAAAAATAAAAATAAAATTAAAATAAATATTGTATTCCTTTAGATTATATGGAATATTTTAAAATAAAATAATTTTAGTAAATAAATATTTTAAAATTAAAATAAAATAAATTTAAAATTAAATGAGCCCATGTCGTTGGAAATAAATATTCATTGGGTAGATTTTTATTTAGAATATAACTTAATTATAATTATACTTGTAATTTTATTTATTTATTTTATTATAATAAAAATATTAAAAAATTCTATATAATCTAAAAGAATAATAAAAAAAATTATCATATGAAAAAACTGTAAAATAAAATAAAAGAGATCTAAAAGTAATTTTTCTTAGAATTCTTTTCAAATATTTATATTTTTTCAATGAATAATATTTTCTTTATATTAAAATCATTTTGATTATTTTATAATTTAAATAATTTTTTATTTTTATTTCAATTGGTTAATAGAAAAAAATTGTATGGCTTGACATCCGTATACTCATGGGGCAATCAAAAATAAAATATATTTAATTGTGAAGCTACGTCAATAGTCCATTAATTTTTGGACAAAAAAATTTTAAATAATATTAGAAAATATTTAATTAATATTTTAAAATTCGAGTATAATTATGTATGTAAGTCAAAATTGAAGAACTATAAGTGAAATTAATCTTAACACGTGTGAAGAGAAGACATTGACTATAGATATGCTGATGTGATAAATAAAAATAAAAAATACTGACTTGTAACGTCGGTTATCCATTAGTTTTTGTACGAAAAATAGTTCAAAATATTTTTATGTAACCGTTAAATAAAATTGAAAGATATTTATGTAATATTTTAAAATTTAAATACTATAATATGTGTATGTCTACAATTGGAGGGTGACTTCTATTTCTCTCTTACCCACACTATTATTATTTTTTTATCAACTGTCTCAACTTATTATTAATATATAAAATGTGTAAATTTATCAAATATATATCTCATAGCAATAGAATAAATTTAGTTTTATAAAAATAAAAATGTACTTATTTAACTATATCATACTATAGATGTATTTCTTAAACAATAATACGGTAAATTATATTGTATTAATTTTGATTTCCAATGATTTTACTTGAAAATTTTTTAGAAGAGCTTTATATGTATTTAAAATGAACTGAATTTTATCAATAAATTTGAGAATTAATACAAATAAATCCAAATTGATTTAAAGAAACAAGTGTGACTTATATTATATTTTTTTGATAAAACACATATAATGCAAAATATATCATACATTATTTCATAACTTGAAATTATTTATAAAAATTACACAATTTAACAAAAAATTTTACAAATTTACAAAATATTTTATGATTTTATATATTATTTTATAACTTAAAAGAATTTAAAAAAAATTATAAAATTCTTTATAAATTATAAAATATTGATGATTTCACATATTATTTTATAATTTAAATGCATTTAAAAAAATATTTTTTTAGAAAATTTTTCATAAACTTATAAAAATATTGATAATTTTATATTTTATTTTATAATTTAAAGACATTTACTAAAAATGACTTTTTTATAAAATTCTCCATAAATTTACCAAATATTAGTATTATTAGTCATTATTTTATAAATTGAAGAAAATAATAAAATGATTTTAGAAGCTAAATTAACTTGTCATTGTAAACCTTTTAGCTTTATTTTTTATAATTTTTGTTATTGAGATGATTAATGAAAAATCAATAAAAAAAAAAAAAAAAGAGATTACTTTACTAATCTCAGCCCTTAAAAAAATTGCAATGCAACTCACTAGCTCACCAAACGATGGGAAATCTATATTAAAAAAAAATAATTACTATGAAATTTTTATATTTTGTCATATTATATTAATTTTTTTTTATATTTTTAAAATTATATTATAAAATTTTTATATTTTTTGTTCTGTTAAACTGCGAGGTCATTTAGTCAATTTTTAGCTTCTTTTCAATCAATCAAATCTAAAAAAGTCAAACTTTAATTAAAATGTTTATTTTAATACCTAAATACCCTTCTCCACTAATCCAATCATCATCATCTTTCAAATTTGCATCTCTCCCACGCCCAGATATAAATTCAACATGATTTTGCAATTCTAGTGTTTGATAAATAATATGGTTTTTCCAACATTTTTCCAAGAAATAAACATAATAAAAAAAAATTACAAAGAAATTGAAAATAAAAAAAAAAAATTGAAAGCGACATAACTATCAGTTTTATTGGACAATTGAAGAGAATAAGAGATAAGCTTCTCCAGTTCAACTAATAATACGTAAACACCAGTTTTTAACTGTTAAACTTCATGTTGAATATGATGAATCTCAATATTCTTATTTCTCCAGTTGCAGAGACTGCAAATTGAAGAATGGAATATGCGACTTCAATTCTTTAGACCCAAAAAGCTATTCTTCTTCTAAATCTAAATTCTCACCATCATGAATTTGAGAAGATGATGCAAATCGAATCTCGATTTTGTATTCAATTTTCACAATATTATGTTTATTACTCGCATTTCGGTTGTTGTAGCTATTTACAGGTCTAGGCATTTAAAATCATTAACATCAAAATAAGACCCAATGATACTATTTCTTCACCGCCACCACTATGGCAGTCTACCCCCACTGTTTTCACTTACGAGGAGCTTCGAATCTTCACAAACCGCTTCGATCCAAATCGCAAAATCAGTGACAGAGGTTTTGGGTCAATTTACTTAGCCCAGTCTTATGAATCTCTCGATACGAAAGAAAACCACAACTCTAAAACCTCACTATGATTGCACAACACCCTTCTTTCACCTCCAGACCCTTGCTCTGATTGCACTACCGATGCTAATATGCAGGCTCAAGACCCATCAGCAACCAAACCCACCATATAACCTTTAAATTCCACTAATTACACCAGGCCCAAATATTGATTTGAGTGAATATAAATTTGAGGAGTTTAGAGCTTAATGGGTCATCGTATTAATTTTATAATTAGGTAAAAGCAAAGAGTTAATCAGGATTAGAGAATAAATTGGGGCTTTGGGTAAATGGAGAAATATAAATATTTTCAAAGAATTTTTTTTTTCTTTTGTTCGTGAGAGTTATAGAGTTATAGTCAATAATGACACGTTTTGATCTTCCTTTAGCATGTGAAGGTGTTGGCACACAAGTTTATCAACCTATTGAAAATAACTAAACATTATATGAAAATGGTGGTTAATGTTGGTCGCAGGGAATAGTGGTGGAATTACTCAACAACTTTTTTTGGTGAGAGACTCACTAGTACAGGTGAATGGAAGTTACTTGTGACAAAAATTTATAAAATTACAGATAGCAATTGTTAGCGAATTTCAGTTAATTTTTGTTTGAGTTTTGAAAGAGTTTAATTAATTTATATTGTACATTATTAAATTTAGTGGTGTGGTGTGGTTGAAATTGATGGCATTTAAATAAAAATTAGAATAAAAATAATGGGGGTATTATGAAATTTTTACATAAATTTAATGGAATTTTAATAGAATGACCTCAAATTTTAACGCAACCAAAATATAAAGACTTTGTAGTATAATTTTAAAAATATATATATATTTTAGTAAAATATGGCAAAATATAAGAATTTTATAGTAATTATCTCTTAAAAAAATAAAAAAAGGGTGAAAAATTAATACCATATTTTTAGTTTTGTCTTATTTTCAATAGGTAAACTTGCTACTTTTTATAATTTTTCTAAAAGAAATGTGTCAATTTATTGTGTAATTAAAAGCTCAAGTAACTATGACTTTATATATGATTTTGTAAAATTATAGAATTATATAATAAATAACTTTATTTTATAAGTTTATGAAACTTAATTTCAATATTTCATATAAATTATTTAATTATCATAAAATATATTTAGTCAAATGAATTACAAAATACTTATCAAATTTTTAATTCTTTTACTAGACATTATAATTTATTTTGGTTCATTGAAAGTCTATTTTTTAAAAAAATAAATTTGTAAGTTTAAAAAAAACTTAAGAGTAAGAAGTTTAAAAAAAACTTAAGAGTAAGAAGATAAAATAATTTTTTTTTAAACAGGAAGAAAAGTAATTTTTGTAATTTATTTTAAAATATTAATAGTGTTTTTTAATTTTCATGAAATAAAAATTATAAAATAAAATAAATTATTATTAAAAGAATATTTACTCCTTGAAAAAAAAAATATGACTGAAACCTATGAGCGGGAGAGTAAACTTTTTACCTTTATTTGTGGTTTTTGAATTTCACATGTTTATTAGCTTTTGTGCAAGGGTGAGTCGGTAATAATTTTTTTTTTTTAATAATTTTTAATATAATAGCACTTAAGCTATCTAATAAATATGTCCTCTTTATTGTGAGAGTTCTTTTTTTTTAGGGTTTTATTCGATTTCTTTTGTGTTTTTGCCATACGATTGTCATGGAGCAACGGCTAAGCAAGATTTCGTTAATGGACAATGAGGATGAAGAACTCTTATTTGCTCTGTCTAGTTGGTAAGTTTCTTACTGATAGAACCATTAATTTCACGGCAATAAGGGGTGGGTTGGCGTGTTTATAGCGACCGGAAAAAGGGGGTTGCATTTTAGAGCCATGGTCTCAACTTTATTTATTCCATTTTTATCATCCTTTTGATATTAGGAGAGTAATTAAAGGTGGACCATGGAACTTTGATAATCACTTGCTTCTATTAAATAGATTACAGAAGGGGGAGATTCCAATTAAGTTAGTATTAAAGCATGCCACATTATAGGTGCAAGTTCATGATCTACCAATAGGTTATATGTTGGGAAATATGGGACAGCAAATTGGAGATTTTATAGGACGTTTTATTGAATATTATTGTGATGAGAGAAAAGTTGATTATATATTGCTGAAGAATATTACATATATATGGTTACAGGTAAAGCTTATCATCCTAATGATAAGGATATAATTAAATTATAGATATACAATACAGCTGTTCAATACAACTATAAAACAAGATAATATTTATCCTAACACCCCTCCAGCCCTGTCTCGAAACAACTTAGGGAAAGTTGTTCCCTGAGTAAAAGAAATCGTGGTAGAGACAAAGGCTTAGTAAACAAGTCAGCCAATTGATCTTTGGTGATGAGAAACAAAACTTTAAGAAAGCCATTAGCAACTTGTTCTCGCACAAAGTGGTAATCCAGTTCTATATGTTTTGTTCTAGCATGAATAACTGGGTTAGAGGATAAGTATATAGCTCCAAAGTTATCACACCATAAGGTAGAATGTGAAACTGGGTATCCTATTTCACAAAGAAGTGACCGAAGCCATAATAATTCAGAAGTAGCATTAGATATGGCCTTATATTCACTTTCAATTGATGAACGGGCAATTGTAGGTTACTTCTTAGACATCCAAAAAACCAAGGATTTATCAAGAAAATTACCAAAACCACCAGTTGAACGTCTATCATCTTGATCTCCACTCTAGTCACTATCAGCGTAACAACTTAAGGAAAGAGAGGAATTAGCATGTAAAAATAAACCATAAGATATGGTACCCTTCAAATAACACAGCAAGTGTTTCAAAGCTTTCCAATGTAAATCCATTAGAGCATGCATGTATTGGCTAAGCTTGTTAACCGAAAAGGATAAATCAGGTCGAGTCATAGTTACATATTGGAATCTGTCGATATTCCTGAGGACAAAGAATAGGTTGCCCCACATTTTTAGTTAGAATCGGTTGAACATCCATAGGAGTTGAACAAGGATGAGACTCAAACATACCATCTCATTGAAGTAAGTCAGTAATGTATTTTTTTTTTGAGATAATAGAATACCATCCTTGCCATGAAAGACCTCAATACCAAGAAAATAATGTAATAAATCCATATCCCAAATAGGAAATTCTTTTTGCAAAGCTAAAATAAAATGAGTCACCAATGAACTATCGGAACCCGTCATAATAATGTCATCAACATAAACAAGGATATAAATAGTATGATAACCATCATTATATATAAGCAAGGAATTATCAACTTGGGAAGAAACAAACCGCAAAGAATGAAGAAATTTTCTAAGTCTAGAAAACCATGTCCTAGGGGCCTTTTTTAAGCCATACAAAGATTTATCTAGCTTGCACACATAAGATGGATAGCTTGGATCAACATACCTTTGTGGCTGTGACATATATAGTTCTTCTTCTAAATTTCCATGGAGAAATGCATTAGACACATCAAGCTATCGAAGGGACCATTTGTTCAATGTAGATAATGCCAAAATGAGCCTAATTGTGTTAGCCTTGACAACAGGGTTGAAAGTTTCCTTGTAATCATTACCCAATTCTTGTGTGAAGCCCTTTGCTACCAACCTTGCTTTGTAACAATCAATAGTCCCATCTTTGTGTCTCTTAATCCTGTAAATCCACTTATTATCAATAATGTTAGCATGTAATGGTTTTGGAACCAAAGTCCATGTGTTAGTAGACAATAGTGCCTTGAACTCATCTAGCATTGCATTTTGCCATTCTTTATGTTTACTGGCTTAATGAAAAGTACGGGGTTCATGATGTAGAAAATTCAATTTTTGTTTTTCTTTAAGAGCATTATTTGCTTGTCTTTTGCTCATGGTGGAGGGTTGAAGTTCCATGCGGTGAGTATGATCATGTTTTGGTAGGGAAGAAGGATGAATGTCTATGTATTTGGTAAAATCGACCACTAGGTTTATACTAGAGTCATGCCTAGGCTGTATTGAGGTTAGAGAGCTGGTTGTTGAGGTAAAACAGTGTTGCGAGATACAAATGAAGAAACCAAACTGTTAGGGGCGAAGAGGGAGAAAGAACATTTGTTGCGGGAACCGAAGGTAATGGTACCTGTAAAGTAAGCCAAGGAGTACTGCCATGCTGCTTCAATGAAATGGTGTTGTCGGCTCGAACCATTTTATTTTTAAATGGAAAAGAATCAGTAATCAAAGACACATGCTTGGCTATATATACCTTATCTTTATCAATGTCTAAACAACAATAACCAGAATGATGTTGGGATTTGCCAAGATACACACAAAGAGATGTACGATAGGAAAATTTATTGTGATTGTACAGGCATAAATAAGGATATATAGCACAACCAAATAGTTTTGTATTCAGATAATTGGGTGGTAGACCACATAATAATGCAAAAGGTGTTTTGCCTTGAAGTCCTGAAATTGGCATAGAATTAATGGAATGATAGTACTTAAGAATGCATAAGACAAAAGGGACATTAGCATGGGCTAATAGAGTAAGACCAGTATCAACTACATGTCTAATTTTCTTTTCAGAGAGACCATTTTGTTCATTAGTATATGGATATGCTATGCGATGCATGATGCCATGTGATTGAAAATATTTATTCAACTTTTAATATTCACCACCCCAATCAGAAAGAAATACTTTAATTGAAAAATTAAATTATTGTTTTATTAATGATTGAAATGAAAGAAAAATATTGAACACTTCACTTTTATTTTTAAGAAAATAAAACCAGGTAAACTGAGTGAAGTCATCAACAAAAATGACAAAATATCGAAAGCCTAAATTTGAAGTAACTGGGGCAGGACCCCAGACATCAGAATGAATAATCTCAAAGGAAGCATATGTTTTATGTTCAACAGAAGCAAAAGGTAATTTAGATAATTTTCCTAGACGATAAGCAGAACAACTATCAATAGAAGACAATTTAGACGACTTAGAAACTGGTAAATTATTATTGTGCAAAATTTGAGACACCGAGCATTTATTTGGGTGGCCAAGCTGACTGTGCCAATCCAGGAAAGAGCTAGACGTGGTCAGCAAGGCATGGTTACTTGAGGGCAGTGGCATCTCATACAGGCCATCTCTACTCCGGCCTTGCAATAGGATGTCTTTGCTCACCTGATCCTTGATTAAAAAATAGTGAGACCAAAATTCAAAATAACAATGATTATCAAAGGCAAATTTTTGTATAGAAAGTAATTGTTTTTGAATTTTAGGAACACAATAAACATCTTTAAGAATAAAATTCTTTTAGTTAGAAAGAGAGGGATAAAATGCAATACCAGATTGAGTGATAGGCAATCCTTGTCCATTGGCACATATTATTTGGTCATTACCACTATAAGTGCTAGTATTATGGAGAATGGTGGAGTTAGGTGTCATATGATGACTGGCACCTGTATCTGGATGCCAATTACTATAATGAACAACATTGGTGGATATGGGAGGAGGTTCTTGAAAAGAAGCAGATGGTGGTGCCACGGTAGGAGACGTAATGAACATGGTATAATTGGATTATGGACGATATTGTTGCTCTCGAGGTTCGTAGTGACGTCTACAACGATCAGCTGTGTGGTTTCTATCACCACATATCTGGCATAGGCCACGATTTCTCTTTTGAATATCGGTAGGTCGAGAAGAAGAAAAGTGACCATGAAGCTTTATAAAGGAAACAGGTTCAGTACGCATATTCAAGGATGTAATAATGGGATGAAATTCAACTCCAATGTTGTGATAGATAATCGCATTGAATTCAGTAGGAGAGATGGATCTTCCAGCCGCTGCTAATTCATCAGCAAGACTCTTTGCCTTTTGAAGATACTGAGTAACTGATAGATCATGCTTCTTGAGTTCTTGTAGTTCAATATTTAATTGAAGCTGACAATTCTGAGATACAAAACCAAAAGCACTTTTTAGTGCCTTCCAAATAGCAAAAGAAGCTTGTAATCCTATAACATATGGAAATACTTCCTCAATTAAAAAGGAAAGAAGCCAAGATAGTAGGAGTTGATCCTTTGAAAACCAAATAGCATGGTTAAGATTGGGTATCATGACAGCATAATCTATAGTGGAGGGAATCATTTTTGGAGGTTCAAGACTACTACCATCAATGAACCCAGTGAGGTTTTGATAATTCAAAAGTGGAAAGAATTCAGTCTTCCATGTAAGATAGTTGCATGGTGTTAATTTGATATGGAAAGAATGATGAGATGAGCTGTAAGGAGGTGGCGTGGTAGTTGTGATAGCACCCGACATTGGAGTGCTAAGAGCCATGGCAGATTAGAAAACCAGGGAAGGGAGAAGGAGAAAGAAAACAAAAAAAAAAAAAATAATTTTTTTTAGGCTTTAGGCTCTGATACCATGTTACGATGAGAGAAAAGTTGATTGTATATTGCTGAAGAATATTACATATATATGGTTACAAGTAAAGATTATCATCCTAGTGATAAGGACATAGTTAAATTATAGATAATACAATACAACTATAAAACAAGATAATATTTATCCTAACAAATATGATGCTACCAATAGTTCTAATTTATGGTGAACTTTTATGCGAATTCGGGTAACTATTGATGTCACTAAACCTTTAAAGTGCTGGAAGAAGATCCAGAAATTGGGTTGTGAGTGGTGCCTTGTCCATTTCAAATATGAGCAATTATCTTGTTTCTGTTTCCTTTGTGGAGTGTTGGATCATGATGAGAAGTTCTATGATAAGTTATTTGATAATCCTGATTTGGACAAAACAAAAGAGTGCGGCTCCTGGCTATGTACAACGCCTCGCCGGAATATGTCTCAAGGTACTGAACAGTGTTTGAAGGACATTAATAGGGAGCAGAAGGAAACAAACGTAATGTTTCGGATGAAAATGCGACTAAATCAGTGTTGATCCACAATTTAAATTCTTCAATTCATTATCTTAAGTGCGAACAGTTAAGTAAGGCTTTGCATCTAAATAAGTTAGATTTGGTCTATGGGCCTTCAGCTAGTGGGCCTAATATTTAGGGCCTTCTGCTCTTGTTGAAACTGATAGTGATGGGCTTAAGCTGTTAGAAGATAGGAAAAGGAAAAAATATCAAATTAGTTCAACTGAACATACTGAAATTATGCAAATTGACTCGACAAATTCTATTCATCCTTCTAGACTTTCTTCCTCCTTTGACATTACTTTTCCTTTTTTATCGGTAGGTATTGGTCAGTAGGCTTACTGGGATTAATGAGTTACTTGAGTTGGAATTATCAGGGGCTTGGCAACCCTCGTTCAATTTTTTCGTTATGTGAGCTTGTTCACTAAAGTTGCCAAATTTGGTATTTTTAAATGTAAACTCTTGTACATGAAAATAAAATAAAGGAAGTAAAATGTAAGATGGGTTTTGAGGGTTGTTTTGTTGTTGATAGGGAAGACAAAAGTGTAGGTATAATGATGTTATGGAAGACTAATGCACTTTGCTTAGTTCTAGGTTGAAAGTCCCTTTGGCAATCAAGAGGGGTGGTGAATTAGTAGGAATGATAAATTAAGGGCAAATTAAAAATTAATAAGATGAAGGAAGGAAGAGAAAAATCAAACACAATAATTTTATAGTGGTTCGGCCAACACTTGCCTATATCTACTCCTCAAGATCACACTTGAGTATTTTACTTGATCCTTTTGCGGGTGCAAGATCAAACTCAAGTGTTTAAACTCACACACAAACCTTACAAAGTGTTTTCAAAGGCTCGCATTTCAAACCTTCACAAGTATTTTATTAAAGGCTCACACTCAAACCTATACAAGTATTTTACTAAGGCTCACACTCAAACTTTTAAGAATTACAAGAGATAAGAAGAAGAAAAATTCCCTTTTAACTTTTTTTCTAACTCTCAAACAATCAATGAGTCTTAACCAACTCAAAGATTTATAACTAATAGCTCATAAAATAGTTTTATAATAAATAAGCTTTTCAAGCCATATATATGAATGATTTGGTGCAATAACTCAGTAATAAGTTCTCAATTATTATTCTCTTGTTTTTAAGCTTCCCACCAACTCATATTTATAGCCTTGGATGAAATATAGCCGTTTGACTTCATTTAATTCCAAAAAGTGCAGTTGACAACTTTTCCAATGGCTAGTTTTTATTGTTGTTTTTCTAGAGTAGCGGTGGCTACTTATTTAAGTAGCAGGCGCTACTCTTTTGTTCACTCTGACCTTTGAGCTTCTGGATCTTTTGGATTTGAAATTCGCGGCTATGAATACTTTGTAGCGGTTGCGACTTACTTAGTAGCGGGCGTTACATTCTTAGTAGCGGTTGTGAATTTAAGTAGTAGGTGCGACTTGCTTTGTAGCAGCTGCTACTTTCCTTCGACTTGCAACTTGAATTCTAATTTGTTGCATTTCTCAAATATGCTATCCCTTAGTATATGCACTTTTTCAAATTGTGTTAAATCTATGAATAATCATTAGTCATAATTTCTCATGCCTTGACCAACTCAAACAAAATTATTAGTATAATTAACACATTGATATGTTTTATTATTATCAAAATCAACATCAAACCCAAGGGGTCCAACAATCTTCCCCTTTTTTATGATAACAAAACCATACATACAAGTGCTTAGGAAACATACAAAAAAGCTCAATTAATATTTTGCAAATAACACTTGTTTAACTTCTCCCCCTTTTTGATATCAACAAAAAGATTTTGCACTCCCCCTTTGAAAATGACTTTCTCAACATATAAAGGGGAAAAATAATTTCTCTCCCTATTTCAAGAATTTCTCACTCTTAATAAAAAATGTTCAAGGGGTACAAAAGGGATCATCAAAGTAAAAATATTTTAAAACATATTTAAACAATTAAACATGCCATCAATCAGTTTCATAACATATCAATTATTTAAATTTCAAAAGGTTAAGAGGTGATATTTGTTTACCTCTCATGCTATTTTTCATTGTGGCTTTCTACCATTACTTCATAAGTAGTGTCTTTTATCATATGACCTCTTTATATTGTTGAATGCTTCATAACCTTTGGTGTATGGTTTATGTGCCATTCCATTTCCATATGCTTCATATGCGTAAGCTTTGTTTGCACCATTTCTCCTATGTGGGGGTTAATAGACCATTTTTTTTCCATCATTCTTCTTTTAAAATTTATGCATAGAAAAAGTAGAAGAATGCATTTTTGGTACCATTTTTCCTTTGGGTCCATGGAGGTTAGCATTAAGAGCAATTAAATTAATATAACCTATATGTAATTTTCTAACATGGCATCTATATTTCATACGACCAATTTTACCATAATAATGATACCTCATATTATGATGAACACCATTTCTTGGTCTAAATTGAGGTCTAGAATTATGTTGTGGTCTTGGTCTGGTGTATGCAAATGAATGTCTTCTTTGACCCCATGCCCACATGTAAAGGCATATGTGGCACATGTGAAGTGGAGCTAGATGCCTTAACAAAAGTGATTTTAGAGGTGGATGACTTTCCAGCTTCACTATATCCAAGTCCAAACTTATTAGTTGGACACCTTTGAAATTCAAGAATCTCATCTAACTTATCTTTGTCTTTGTAAAGTTTTGATATAGACTCATCATGAGTAGCTAATTTATCCTTCAAATTTTTATTTTCATTACAAATATCATCAAGACTTTGAGTCTTTTGAAGGATAATATTTTCTCTCACTTTTGGAGGCATTTAAAGTAGCTATCTCATCAATATAGTCATCACATGCATTCAAAACATCATTTGTTATTGTTTTCAAATTATCATATTTATGATACTTTGAAAGCAATGATTCCAACATATGTATAACATCATCATTATTAGTGAAATTAGAATTACTTACCTCACTAGAATATGTGTCGTCATTAAAAGCCATTAAGTAAAAATTGACATCCTCATCCTTGCTTGCTTTCTCATCAATATCCGATTCATTCAAATCATTCCAAGTGGCTGCCAAAACTTTCTTCTTATAATTCTTCTTGTTTTTTCGCCTTGAAACATCGGATTTAATGTGATCATACTTGTCACATTCGAAGAACTTCACTTGATTTCTTCTATGTTCTTGCTTCTTATATGGCTTTTTACTTCTAAGGATTAAATTCCTTATTTTTAGTGTGAACATATCCATATCTTTATCATCTTCTGCCTTATCACTTCCACTTGTAGATGTCTCCTTTGTAGCAATGAAAGCCAACTTTATGTTCTTTTTTTTCAACTTTTCCTTGAGATAAGGTGATCTTATGAGTAAGTAATTTACTCATCAAATTATTGGTTGGAAGAACACTTAAGTCATTGGCCTTTTTAATGGAAATGGCTCTAGCTTCCCAATCCTTCTTAGGGAGAACTATAAGGATTTTGCAATTTGTATCCTCAAGAGAGTAAGTCTTCCCTAGATTCCTCATTTGATTAACAATTACCATGAGGTGATTGTACATTTCAGATATACTTTCATTGTGTTGCATTTGGAATAGCTCATATTCATGAGAAAGAATTTTGATTTTCTTACTTTTCCTTGATTTGTGTCTTCATGAGTGTTTTCCAATGTATACTAAATTTGCTTGGCTGAATTACAATGTGAGATCTTTCTATATTCTTCTCTACTTAATGCACAATAGAGAGTGTGCATTGCTTTTCGATTTCTCCCATTTGCCTTCTTTTCGGCAACTATCCATTCGCTTTCAGGCTTCATGATCACAATCCCATCCTTGATTTTTGTAGAAACTGCATGCCCTTCTTCAACCACATCCCATAAATTAATGCCTTCATTATCCTTGAATATTTTCATATAATTTTTCCAATATGGATAGTTGGTGCCATCAAAATAGGATGGTCTAAGGATTGAACCTCCTTCAACAATATCTGATCTTCTAGTTGCCATGATCTTTATTCCTAGATGGTTAAATCTTTGAAAAATGTGGAAATAAAGCTCTGATACCAATTGAAAGTCCCTTTGGCAATCAAAAGGGGGATGAATTGGTTGGAATGACAAATTAAGAGCAAATTAAAAATTAATAAGATGAACGAAGGAAGAAAAAATCAAACACAATAATTTTATAGTGGTTTAGCCAACACTTGCCTATGTCTACTCCTCAAGATCACACTTGAGTATTTTACTTGATCCTTTTGCGGTTGCAAGATCAAACCCAAGCATTTAGACTCACACTCAAACCTTACAAAGTATTTTCAAATGCTCACATTTCAAACCTTCACAAGTGTTTTATCAAAGGCTCACACTCAAACCTATACAAATGTTTTAAGGCTCACACTCAAACCTTTAAAAATTACAAGAGATGAGAAGAATCCCCTTTGAATTTTTTCCAACTCTCAAATAATCAATGAGTCTTAATCAACTCAAAGATTTATAATTGATAGATCACAAAAATGGTTTTATAATAAATAAGATTTTCAAGCCATAAATATGAATGATTTGGTGCAATAACTCAATAATAAGTTCTCAATTGTTATTCTCTTGTTTTTAAGTTTCCTACCAACTCATATTTATAGCCTTGGATGAAATATAGCCATTTGGCTTAATTTAATCCCAAAAAGTGTAGTTGACAGCTTTTCCAATAGGTAGTTTTTATTGTTGTTTTTCCAGAGTAGCGGGGCTACTTTATTTAAGTAGCGGGCACTACATCAAAGTAACGGGAGATACTCTTTTGCTCACTTTGACCCCTGAGCTTCTGGATCTTTATGATTTGAAATTTTTGGCCATAAATACTGTGTAGAGGATGCGACTTACTTAGTAACGGGCGCTATATTCTTAGTAGCGACTATAGCGCCTGCGGCTTTAAGTAGCGGGCACGACTTGCATTATAGCGGCTGTTACTTTCCTTCAACTTGTAACTTGAATTATAATTTGTTGCATTTCTCAAATATGCTCCCCCTTAGCATATACACTCTTTCAAATTGTGTTAAACCTATGAATAATCATTGGTCATGATTTCTTATGCCTTGATCAACTGAAACTAAATTATTAGCATGTCACGACCCATTTTCGGATCGCGACTGTCCTAAGGTACTGGAGATGCCAGAGGTGACCAACACCCGTAGAACCCTTCAATCACATCAATACAATCTCATACTATATTAATATCACAACGGAAACATCTATTATCATCAATTACATATTAGACTTTAATCATACACTTACATAAGCACTATTCATTCTATCACTCTGTCACTCATTCTGTAACTATCTGTAATTACCATAGTCATATCATTAATTAATCTCCAATATACTCATACATACATGTTCATACACTAACTATACTATACATAACCCATGAAGCAGCTAAAATATGAACATATAAAATAATACAGTGTTAAATAATTACACTGATATAAAATCTGCAGAATCCACAGAGAGTCAAAAAGCTGGGATATCTGCCTCCTACTCGGTACCTGGAGAGGGAAACAGTAGGAGGGTGAGTATATATGATACTCAGTGAATCTAATATGCATCAACCAACAATGAAATATCAATAAACAATAGGCAGATGAAATAAATGAATCAATCTGCTCAAAATCTCTGGAATATAGAATCAAGTACAAAATATGACTGTAAGTCAACAATCACATCAATAGAGAGTTTATCTAGAGCCATAACATGGAAATGTGTCAAGCATAAATAAATCTCATATGAATATACATAAGATGGATCAGGTCTTATGACTAGAACTTATAGCCCTTCCCAGTTAGGGCATAATAATATACATTGTGCACAGTGCCGACAATATGCACTCACTACCCTATCGAGGCGACAACTCTGTCAAATAACATCGGAATCATTAGAATCAATAAACACATCAATAGATACCATTCTCAATAATGGAATCACCAAGTATTAATAACTCATCATCAATCAATTCAATGAGCAATAGAATCAATAAGACATCAATAACAATCGATTATACAATGACCAAAGGTCTAGCAACCAACAATGGGATCAAACATAAGTTGGTCATTTATAGCCAAAAAGTTGACGCAATTGGCATGCCATTGTCGCTGGTGACGATGGCATTCAAATGGTTGGCATATGGATTTTTGAGCTAGGCATTTTATCGAACATATTATGTGCAATAATGAAATGGCATTTTGGCAAGGTTTTGGTGCAACATTGACATTGCCCCAATCATCAACAACAATACACATTGAAAGAAATTTCATAGGCATTATATGCACATCAATAAACATCATCAAATGGATCAATTTGGCATAGGAAAACAAGACAAAAACTAAGGCAAATTCAAGGCAATTTGCCCTAATTATGGTTCGGCCACTTTTGGCTTTTTACATATGGATTCCAATTGGCAATTTAACACTTTAGGCATAACAAATGATGTATAAAAGACTCACCTAACACTTCAAATCACCTAGCAAAATTAGTTTGCCACCAATTTCTTCAAATTCCTCAAAGTAGGCAAAATGTGCAATTTTCTCCAATTGAATTTTCTACAACAAACCAACCATCAATTATTCATCAATTGACTTCCAATTAACTT
>CANXYC010446072.1:0-12489 GCA_948193065.1 Aleurites moluccanus
AGAACTTCCGATTCGACAGGGGAGTGGGGAAATACTGTCGACCTTGTGCACATTGTATATTTGTACCCTAGCTAGGAGGGGTTATGGTCCTGGCCATAGGGCCTGATCAGCCTTATGCTCATTTGATACTGGTGACCTACATGGACCAATGATATTGATTGATATGATACTGGTGACCTATATGGTCCAGTGATATCGATTGTTTGGTGAATGTTAGATTTCTTTTCATTCAGTCCATCTCATTATTTGCCTTTCTATATGTAACTGAATATATATTTGATATTTCTTGACCCTGACTATATTTTGATAACCCTATTGTGTATTGTTTATCATTTGGTTTATTCCTTTGCCTATTTGTACCTATTTCATTATTGCGATGCATATAAATTCACTGAGTATCTTTCATACTCATCCTTTTATTTGTTTACCCCATTTCAGGAGAGGAGTAGGTAACATGATCCAGCCTTTTGTTCTCTGTGGATTTCCTGTTTTAGATTTCTGATGTATATTTCTATTTTGGATTACTGTACTATATTATTTTGATGTTCATGATCTAGCTGCTCCATGGGTATGTATTGGGTAGCTAGGAGATGAACATTGTCTATATTTGTTATTGATGGACTATATTGATCATATATGATGCATTATATATATATAATTGTGACAACCAATCGCATTATGATGACAGGATAATTGACAGGTTATCAGAATGATTAACATGATAATATAATGGATGGTAACTATAATAAATGAATAATATATTGAGGTTGATAGATTGTGTAATGATACTGGGTTCTACAAGTGCCGGTCGCCATTGGCATTTCTCGTGCCCTAGGACCGTTGCGGTTCGGGAAACCGGGTCGTGACACGAAGTCTTTCTTTGATCTTTCTCTTTCAACAGTCTCTCATAGCTGTTGACTTGGTCAAGTGGGTCACATAAATCTTGAAACTAGTGACCTTCAAAGTGCTTCGGAATTGCTATGTTCATGTGACTAAAAGCCAGATTGACCAGCTTGACTTCTAATATGTTGGCATTGCAGTAAGCTTTGGCTTTCCCTAACTAGGCTACATATTTCTTGGTCGATTCTCCTAGCATTTGGATTGTTCTTACCATATTAGCCACTATGACTATCAGGGGAGTTCTATAAAATTCGTATGAAATTTTTCTTCCATTTGCCCCCAAGCTGTAATGGAATCTGGCCTCAGGTTGGTATACTAAGTAAAAACTGATATAGTGAAAGAGTTACCGAATAATTAAAGCTTTAAGAAATTCTTGGCTAAAGCCTTACCACACTGTGTTGTGAACCAAGATACATGTTTGATGGTGCTTGAATTTTCCTCTCCTGAGAATAGTATGGACTCTGGAATCTTGTATCATCTAGGGAAAGTGTATTCTCGGTCGATCCAGTTAGGATAGGGGTTTTTTCATACTGCCCGGCATGGTCCCAAAATTCAACTCTCAACCTCCTCAAAGTTTGGATTAGGTCATTATGGTACTAGAGGATCTCTTTCTTCTTGATCCTAGGGATTTTGGCTGAATTCTATATCCACAGGCCGATGACCGATGATTCGGCCTCTGCTCATATCCCCGGGCATCTAAGGGATCATCCCTCCTGTGATAAAAAATCAACTAGTACAAGATTATATATAGGATTATTATAATTGTTACTTTGATTTGGTCGGGCTTCCACCAAATTATCCCAATGTTGGTCCTCCTCTCTATCGGCTCTACGTAAGATATTAGCTTCGTCGTATCACAATTCTTCTCTTTGGTTTAAAGCATACCTTCTGGATTGATCTAGTTTCCTCTCCCAGCCATATCATCATTCCTGCCCTCCGTAAGCTTAGTAAAACATGTCAGGACTGCAGTGAATCGGTCGAGTGATCTATCTATTATTCCCTGAATGGTCCGATTCTCATCCACCATTAGCCTCATTATGGTGGCAATTTATTGAACCATGCCTAATAAAAGATCATTATTCTCTCAGCCACTCCATACACAATGGCCCTTTGATCAACCACACTTAAAGTTGCAGCCCTCGGTTGAATAGGTTGTCGAATGTGTTCAGGTTCAGCTGGGTTAGATTTTGCTACCACTTCATAAGGTGGGTCACCTGCTGCATTGACAAATGTCCTACTTGTATCACCAGCTAGAGTTTTGTCAACGTTTCTAATGTTTCTAACCATAATTACTATTTTAAGTGATGTGTCCTACTATGTGTGCCAAAAAGATGTTTACCCAAAAATTAAACAATCTCAACAGTACAAAGTCTTTTGATTATTTTATTAATGGGTTCACTATTACAGTCTAAATAGCTTGAAACTCGAAATATAAATCCACTAACAATTAATCTAATCACACAGTAAAAGACCCCAGTCCAATCAATGTATAGGCACTGAAACCGTCAATTGACCTAAACCAGTGATTTTATTTGACAAAAAAGTAACTTGAAAGAACTTGTATATAGGCCTGAAAACTGTTAACTATACTGCAGAGGTTTGATATTTAGGCTGCCAAAACCGTCAATTAAAAAGATGAGCATGTGGGTAAACCATCAACTCAAAGAGAAAAATAAAAGAAAAAGTAAATATTGTCAGGTTTGAATGTATGTATATTCCAAAGAGTCAATTTGAAGTAAAAACCACATATTTATACTGTAAAATTAGGTTAGAAGTATTTTAGAAATTCATGATTCATTAGGATTATTTCCCTTGATTCCAAGAGATCATGATCCTGATTAAACCACTAATCACAAATATTTTCTAGCTTTTCTGTTTAATTTGACTTTGGCTTGAGATCCTTTTATAGATGGACCTGTTGCTTTGATGCTTTTCCTTATTGGACTTCCCATTTTTGTGCCGGTATTAACAAAGTCACACGTACAAAGCATGTGAGGATTGACATCGATAGAGTTCGCATTGGCAGCACAATCTGCTGGTGCTTGATCGCGGTTGTCAGCATGATTTAGAAATGATGGGTTGTCTTTGACAATTGGGGACATAGGTTAGAACAGTGGTGATCGAAGATGAAGGTCAAAATTCTTCTCTTTGGTTCAGAGCATACCTTCTTAATTGATATAGTTTCTTCTCCCAGCCATATCGTCATTCCTGCCCTCCGTAAGCTCAGTAAAATATGTCAAGGATGCAGTGAATCAATCTAGTGATCTATCTATTGTTCGCTGAATGGTCCGATTCTCATCCACCATTGACATTATGATGGTGGCAATTTGTTGAACCATGCCCAAGAAAAGATCATTATTCTCTCGGCCACTCCATCCATAATGGCCTTTTGATCGGCCGCACTTAAAGTAGCAGCCCTCAGTTGAATAGGTTGTCGAATGTGCTTAAGTTCAGTTGGGTTAGATTTTGCTACCTCTTCATAGGGTGGGTCACCTGTTGCATTGACAGATGTCTTACTTGTATTACCAGTTAGAGTTTTGTCAGCGTTTCTGATATTTCTAACCATAATTACTATTTTAAGTGATGTGTCCTATTATGCGTGCTAAAAAGATGTTTGCATAAAAATTAAACAATCTTAATAGTGCAAAGTGTTTTGATTATTTTATTAATTGATTCACTTTTATAGTTTAGGTGGTTGAAAACTTGAAATATAAATTCACTGATAATTAATCTAATCACACAGTAAAAGACCCTAGTCCAATCAATATATAGGCGCTGAAATAGTCAATTAACTTAAACCAGTGATTTGATTTGATAAAAAAGTAACCTAAAAGAATTTGTATATAAACCTGAAAACTGTTAACTATAAGCTGCAGGAACCGTCAATTAAAAAGATAAACATATAGGTAAACTATCAACTCAAAGAGAAAAATAAAAGAAAAAGTAAATATTGTCAGGTTTGAATGTATGTATATTCCAGAGAGTCAATTTAAAGTAAAAACCACATATTTATACTGTAAAATTAGGTTAGAAGTATTTTAGAAATCCGTGATTCACTAGAATTATTTCCTTTGATTCCAAGAGATCATGATCTTGAGTAAACCACCAATCACAAATATTTTCTAGCATTTGTGTTTAATTCGACTTGGGCTTGAGATCCTTTTATAGATGGACCCGTTGCTTTGATGCTTTTCCTTATTGGACTTCCCATTTTCGTGCCGGTGTCAACAGAGTCGCACGTACAAAGCACTTGAGGATTGACATCGATGGAGCTCTCGTTGGCAGCGCAATCTGCTGGTGCTTGATCGCGGCTGTCGACATGATCTAGAAATGGACTGTCTTTGACAATTGCTAACACAGGTTAGAACAGTGGTGATCGAAGGCTTTTTACCACCGATTGAGATGATGATGATGATGATGAGAATCTAATGCTGCCAGAAACAGCATATTGGGCAACAGTGACAGCGCATTGATCGGTGGCAGGTAAGGTTGAAATTGAGACACTTTTTTTTTTTTTTTCTTTATCCATTTAAAAAAGCTTTTTTTTTTTTCCCAACATCTCAAACATGTCTGCAAGAACTACAATAAACATATGGGATTAAAACAAAACAGCTATTTTACACTACTATAATATTTGGTGGGAATATTTTATTAGGAAAAAAAAAAAAAGTGTTCCCTTACCCAAAAAAAAGAAAGTGGTAATCATAAAAATTTGTTTTCTTTTACCAACATTTTATCGTTAAAATAATAATAATGATATAATCTGGCTATTATCCAATCACCTATTTTAATCATTAATACAAGAATTATATTTATATATATTCAAATTAATGAACGAATTCAGACACGTTTATGACCAATATTTGGACTAATAATTTAATTAATTTAATTATTTAAATATAATAATAAATTATTATATTTATTTTTTTATCTATTTAAAATTTAATAAAGATAAGATAATATTTCATTAGTTGAAATATTATTAATTTCTTAAGAATTCTATCTACTTATATATTTTTATTCAACAAGCAATTTTTTGAGAACCTTAATCTAGAGAAAAAAAAAATTTGTGTAAAAATATTTTTCATACGATTTATGGTGATGAACAAGTAGTGATATTAATGATTCTTAAAATATAAAATAAAAATTTTTTTATTTATGATTAAATTTTAAATTATTAATATGAATTAAAAAATTAATTATTATATTTTAAGATGTTAATAATTTATTTTATGATAATAATTAGCATAATCTAACAATATGCTTAATTAAATATTGCAACAGGCACAAGAAAACAATACATTCTTTTATCTGTACAAGATTTTCTTCCCTTTTACAGCTGGAAGACTAAAATATTAAATACATTAGCAACTTATAAAACGTTAAGATAGTCGTCAATATGTGGAATTATCTTTACTATTTTAGCTGTCTTTATATTTGTCTCTCAGGAGTATTTTTATTCTTACTCGTTTACGAGAGTGTTCGGATGAAAAATATATTTTAAAAAATAAAATTTTAAAATTATTATTTTAAAAAAATTAATATATTTAATTTAAATTTTTTATATTTTTAAATTTTAAAATAATATTTTAAAAATCTACTCAACGCTTAAAAAATTATTTAATATTTTTTAAATTTTAAAACAGTATTTTATATTAATTTTAAATAAATTCAAATATTTTTCATATATCTAGTGGGATTAAATCCCTTTTCAGTGAGTCCAAGGATGCCCCACGCTAGGAGTATATATTTACAATGACGGATCCATAATTTATATTTAAGGGGGCAAATGTATGCTCTTTTAAAATAAAAAAAAATTAGAAAGTCTATAATAAAAAAAATATATGTATTATAAATATATCTCAAAAGTTTAAGGGCTAATGAGTAAATGTATTATAGATTTTAAGAAGCAATATAATTTTTAATTTTTAAATAAAAATAAAAATTTAAATATATATATATAAGTAAAGATAATAAAAAAATATATTTAATTAGCTTTTAATAATTTATTAATAAAACAATTACTTAATAGGTAAGAAATCGTGATTATTTGATAAAAATACTATAATCTCTTAACATTTTTTAATGAATCAGATTTATATTAAAATTTAAATAATTAAAAAATATTTAATTTTAAATTATTTAGACTTTTAAATTATTCAAACCTCTTAATCATTGAAAGATATTCAACTCTTAATCATAAACATTATCAATCAAACCAATCCTTAAAATTCAGTTGTATTTCTTTAAATATGTGGTCAAGTTCTATTATATATATATGGTCCCAAATATTAATCCCCAATCAATAAAAAAGAGCAAATTGTCTTATTATTGGGACTACCCTAGAGTTAGCTATATTTCTTTAAATAAATATGGTTAGGTTCCATTATAAGCATATAACTTCATTCCTACTCCTTTAGCATATTAAATTGATTCAAAATTTCTGTCAACAATTTTTTTTAAAATATTATTCCATTATAAGCATATAACTTCATTGCTACTCCTTTAGCATATTAAATTGATTCAAAATTTCTGTCAACAATTTTTTTATTTTTAAATATTATACTTCTATATATATTTTCTATCCCTTATGCAAATAATGTTCATTTTAATCTCTAGACTTTTATTTTTTTTATTTTATATATATTTTTATATTATTATAAATATTTTCAATTTTACACCTTAACATTTTTAAAATTTAAAATTTTAAAATTATAAATTATGATATCTTAAGCGGTAGATTATATTCACAAATAATTTATTAGCCTTTTTATATATAAATGGATAAGTATTGAAATTTAACTTTATTAATTTAATTCATCTATTCATTTATAAATTCTCTAATTATTTTATTATTATGTGAGATTACTTCCCAATACTTCATTCAGAAATACTTTTCATTTTTTTTTTTTCCAAAAGAAGATAGCATTCATTAATAGAAGCAAAGTTACATAGTATCGTTAAGTCAAGAAACTTTAGCATATAAATTACAATAGAAAGATGAATCTATGGCATCTTAGTCATATTATTAATTGTCTAATTATATTTTCATTTGATATAAAGAAAAGAATAAAAAGAGAAGTGTTGGATCAAACTAGAAGTGTCTAAAATTTTGAAATTTTTTTCTTCATTAATTTCCTTTGTGGCTAGGAAGTGGTTGAGCTTATGTCACAAGTCAATTTCTGCTCAATTGCAATTAATAAAAACAGCGCCGCTTTTTCATTTAAAAAAACAAGAAAATAAATAAAGAAAGCGTTTGTTTAGACATAGTTTTTCAACTTTTAGATGGCAATATACAACTGGCAGAAGGATAAATAAAAATTAATTAATTGAAGTTTTTGTCCAAAAAAAGATGTTAATTTTATTCAAAATGACAATGGGATCTGTTTTAGAGCTTTGACAATATCTTCAAGGATGGCATCGGGATGGGCATAGTGGAAACGAAAAATCATTCTATCTTCACTTTGCTTCAGTGGAGTTTACTATTTGATAGACAATTTTTATTAGAAATTCCCGTTGTCAACTTAAATTTTATATTATTAAATTTATATATATTTATAAAATTTATAAATAATAATTAAAAATAAAAATAAATTTATTTAAAAAATATTAATAAAATTTAGATATATAAAATAACAATCAAATATAATTAAAATAACATTTTCTATTCCCATTGACCAAAAATAAATATTTTTCGCTATCGCCATGTAAAATAAGAAATAGATAATTTTCACCTTATTCAGAATTAATTTTCAAAACTATATAGATTTTTCGTTATATTGTCATTTCTAAATATCTTAAAAAAAAAATTATGTTGGTGATAATACTTCGATGATTAAATAAATAAAAAAGAAAAGATAACAAGTAATAAAATAGAAAATGGTTTCAATGTTCATCTCTTGGCCCTTAATTAATTACCTGTAAGGGGTTTCAACTTTTTATATAGCCTTAGAAGTGAAGTAGTTGTTGATAATGTCGAATTTATAAGTAAATATTGACTAATATCGAATTTATAGGAGATTCTAATTATGAGATTCACCAAGATTCGGGTTGTAGATTGTGTTCGGCTGGTGCGAATTGCTTGGCATGGTAACAGAATCTTATATGGCTGCTTAATGGGAGTAGAAATCTAGTTTAATACTTGTATATATAATAAACAAATTGGTGTCATTTTATTTATTTATTTATTTTAAGGGAGAAAGGAAACAATCGAGTACTGAACTATTGTTAAGTACTTAAAATAATAATTGCTAAGTTTTTTAGTTAATTTATAGATATTAAACTAAAGCAGATTATTTATTTATATAAATAATGGCGAAGATGGTCTTAGTTCCAAATTCCAGCTAAGGTGAATGCATTCCTTGTTCTTTGAATAATATAAGAATTATGATATGGCAAACAAGATTTGGATATGTTGTTGTTGTTTAGGTGAGGTGGATAGTTTCCTTATACCTAATAATATTTTAGAAAACATTAGGTTGTGTTTGTACTTACTACACCTGGATGTATATATTTATTTAATAAAATAAAAATATATAAAATAAAAAAATATTAATATATTTTTACTTGATAAAAAAATAAAATAATCACATTAATTAAAATATTTTATTATTTATTAATTAAATATACGAAATAAATCTCGATACTTAGTGATGATAAGAATTTTTTATTAAAAATTTATTTAATGTCATATATCTATGTATCAATCAATTTTTCTCTTTAAAGAAGGATATTATTAATTTTTTCAGTTTAATAAAATATATTTTTATATTAAAATTAGAATATTTATAAATAAAAAATAATTTTTATAGATACTTTAATCTCAAACATTGAATTTTGGTCATCTAAATTCTATTCCACCTAATAATAATTTTTTTACTGGAAATTATTCATCTTAAGTATATGCTTGTAATCCATGTATATTTGAATAAATATGATAGTACATGTTTTTAAGGATTGTTGACCTCCCATTATTAAAAAGCAAAAGAATCTTAATTTTATTTTATTTAGAATAAAAGAATCTTAATTTATTTTAATAGTAAGGTAAAATGTTTTATGAGTAAGTTTTTGTTTATTGTATTAGGATTCTTATCAAGCCAAAATTTGACTCTTACCTACAAGTTTCTCTCGTTAACCCAAATATTTCCTGGATCACATTTAAAAGATCTTCAATAATTTGAGCAGCATTTTAGGCTCTTCACAAAATATTTTAAACTATTTACTTTGTAGTATGTGCATATTGTATTTTATAAGTATATTTAAAACTACAATAATTAACATTTATGTAATTTTATAATTTAGATGGTGTTTTCATTTTTTTTTTCAAATATATATATATATATATCTTGTATTAAACTCAAACAACCAAAGTATGGAAGCATGCACAAAGACAATTAGACACAGCAACTTTGTCGACCTCCTTCCTTGAATATTTTCAAACCTACATATAAATATAATATAAATACTATACATCAGTGTGTGAATTTGACCAATACCAACTCTATACTTTTAGTGCTCTCCACCCCACGCCTAATTAAACTCTCACTAACTTCAAAACCTCCACTTTTCATTCCCCAATTTCTCCAGAACCACAAATCACAAACCCACAAAAATGTTCAAAATTCTTCTCTTTCTCCTAATTCACTTGTTCGTCTTCAACTCTAATAATTTTCTAATTTTAGCTCTCACTTCTCCACAAGACATTTCAGCTTTGAAAGCGTTTAAAGCCTCAATCAAGCCAAGTTCAATCCCTACATGGTCTTGTCTTGCCTCTTGGGACTTCACCATCGATCCATGTGCCTTTCCTCGCCGGACTCACTTCACCTGCGGTGTCACTTGTTCATCTGACTCAACCCGAGTCACTCAGCTCACTCTTGATCCGGTTGGTTACTCAGGCCAACTCACTCCACTCGTTTCCCAACTTACTAATCTCACTATTCTTGACCTCTCTGATAACAACTTTTTTGGCCCGATCCCGTCTTCCATTTTCTCTCTTTTCAACCTCCAGACTTTAACTCTCCATTCTAACTCGTTCTCTGGCTCAGTTCCTAACTCAATCACAAACCTTAAATCTCTTGAATCTTTGGACCTTTCACATAATTTTTTATCTGGGAATCTCCCAAATTCTATGAATTCAATGTTCAATATAAGAAGAATCGATCTTAGTTACAATAAATTAACTGGGTCTTTACCAAAATTGCCTCCAAACTTACTTGAACTAGCTATGAAGAGCAACTCGTTATCTGGGTCATTACCAAAATCGTCCTTTGACGGGTTAAATCAGCTAGAAGTAGTCGAACTCAGTGAAAACTCATTCACTGGATCACTAGAATCATGGTTCTTGCTCATGCCTGCACTTCAACAAGTAGATTTAGCCAATAACAGTTTGACACGTGTAGAGATCTCAAAACCTGTAAATGGCAACAGCGACATCGTGGCTATTGATCTCGGGTTCAACAAAATCGGGGGAAACGCCCCCGTGAATTTAGCTTATTATCCACTGCTGTCGTCGTTGTCACTGAGATACAATCGGCTACGTGGAGCAATCCCATTGGAGTACAGTCAAAAGAAGAGTTTGAGAAGGTTGTTCTTGGACGGAAATTTCTTGATTGGAAAACCACCGTCGGGGTTATTCGCCGGTGAAGGTCCGGTGACCGGAAGTTTAGGGGATAATTGTCTACAAGGATGTCCAGGGTCGTCTCAGCTATGTACGCCTTCACAAAAGCCTAATTCTATATGTAAACAAGCTTATGGTGGAAAAGGAAAACCAAGAAGTTCTTAGTATGTCAGATAATCTTTTTTTTTTTTTTTTGTTAATATTTTAATTTTTTTTATAGAACCAAATAATAAATAATATGTATTTTGAAAAAAATTATATAATTAATTATATAGTTGATGACATCTATAGGTTGTTGTAACTTGTGAAATTGCTAGTTGTCTGGTAATGGTTTGCTTCAATTTCATTTTCTTTTCAAGTGGAAATGTGATATAATGTCACGTGTGCTTTGTCTGGGATATTTGGTGGACGCGTCCACATTGACTGATACCCTATACTAAATAATAGGGAAATTATTGATTATAAAAATACACTGAATAATTTATCAAAATAAGAATAGAGAGACTCACTGCATATACGAAATATTGTTTATAATGTTACATATGAACTAGATATTAGTAATAATATGAAAAAAAAAAAAAATTATGCAGATTTTCCCTCTCTAGTGGAACTCTTTCCTGTAGCCTTTCTTCCTTACTGTATACCTTCTGTATAGGATTCATGTTTCTATGTTGTTGGCTTTCGAGTGTAGATCCTCTGCGTTTTTCCTTCCATTTCCTGTTTCGTCTCTTAGGTTTTCCCTTCATGTTTTCTTTCTGGTCTATATTTGCATTGTTGTCCACATTTCCTCACCCTGGTTTGTCTTCTATCTATTTGTGTCACTCTGTCTGTTTTTGCTTTTCCTGTTTGTCTGTATTTTGTCTATGGAATATGGCCTCTAATGACAGTCTTATGAATGAGTTAATCAAACAAACTAAAGCTCTCAATTGTCAGGACGTGGTATTGAAATTAGTTGTAAGTGAGGAGCTTCCTAGCAATTCTAACTAGGTGCTAGCATGGAAGATTTTGTCTCCGAGAAATTTTCATGCCTCTCTTTTGAAAACAATTCTCTCTAACTCGTGGAGACTATGTCAAGATTTTGATATAATTAAAAAAGCTCCTAACCTTTTTAGCTTCCATTTCAATCAGTTTAGCGATGAAGAGAATTTCTCTGATCAGTCAATAACTAGCTTGTAGTTTTGAAACAATGGTCATCATATACTCCTTTTACAGAAATTACTTTCTCTTCTTCTCCTTTTTGGGTTCAAATACATGGTTTGCCCCCAAACTTCATGAATGAAGAAAATACTAGGAGTATTAGGTGGAATTTTTTGGAATATATGGGGAACAACCTTCATCACGAGAGTAGGAAGGGTTGGTGCAGATTTCTAAGATTAAGGGTGATGGTTGATCTGGAGAAATCAATATCTACAGGGTTTTTTTCTAAGAAAAAAAAATGGTGATCTCAGTTGGATATCCTTCAAATACAAGAGGCTTGGGGACTTTTGTTATAATTGTGAAAAGATAGACCATTTGATGAAAAATTACCCAAAAGTTGGTATCACAATCGTTCCAGGTTTGGTCCTTGGCTTAAAGCCTCCTTTTCTTCCCCAGTTGTTGGTTTTAAGGGGCTTGATTTTGGTTCATAAAAAAATTTAGTGTTGCGTCCTGATTTTGAAATATAACAGCTCTAAGATGAAGGAGATGCCAGAGGCGATCGACATTTGTAGAACCAAGTATCACATCTATCCATCACAAACTATATATATCAATCTATAGCCATATAACTACATAAGCACTATTCATTATGTTACTCTGTCATTCATTTTGTAACTTTCTGTAATTACCGTCATCATAAACACATTTACATTTATACTCCAAAATATGTCATACATATATATATAATATGTCTATACCATTATGCAATACCCATGGAGCAGCTAATACACATATATATAAAGATATAGTGTTTAAATTAATTACACTGTCTTTAC
>CANXYC010446083.1:0-79745 GCA_948193065.1 Aleurites moluccanus
CCCCCCCCCCCCCCCCCCCCCCCCCCCCCCCCCCCCCCCCCCCCCCCCCCCCCCCCCCCCCCCCCCCCCCCCCCCCCCCCCCCCCCCCCCCGTGGTCTGTAAACCCCTAATTTATGAGACAAATTAAATAAATAAAATAAATGAGTTTTGGGTGAACAAAAAAATAAAATAAAATGCATATTAATTATTATTGTAAGAGCTGGGGTTTGAACGAAGATGTTAATGTATTTAGGCAAGACTCTTGCCATTTGAAAATAGGGTGTTAATGAACTAATGATTAATATTACATATTATAAACTAAATAATAAGGAATTCAAAGAGAAAGAAATCTAGGTTAGTCGGGAATGGCATTTGAGAGAGAGCAGAAAAGAGAAATGGGGAAGAGTAAAGGTGAGAAGAGAGGAAGATAGGGATAGATGGAGAAAAAGAAAAAGTGAGCGTTTTAAGCTTTAAGTCATAGAGTGATGAATAACACAAATATATCTTCCATGAATTTTTATCAAAATATAAGGATAAAATTTGTTATAGGAGTCGATTTTCAAGGATTTGAAGAGGGTTTGCTACTTGGGTTGAAGAGAAAGAAGATATTTGATTTTGGGAAGTTAGCGTTTTAAATTTCATTTCATTTGAAATGAATAAAAATTTATGTAAATCTTTTGAATATTATTCTTGGTATGTGTTTATATTTTTAAAATTGATTATTGGTTGATAATATGATAAATATTTTGAAATATAATTTTGAGATAAAGAATGAATATTGATGTTGATATTTTCAATTTAAGATTTTGAAACAGAATTTAAGTTTAATATATTTTGAGATATATCTATTATTTAACAGTGAATTTTTATATGTCTGTAAGCTACATATCTAATTTATCTAGGTAAAATTTGAGTTTGATATGAAAGTTGAATTGAAAGTTATAATTTAATGTATATCAATTGTCTGGGAAAAATTTGAAAATTTATAATAAGGGGTTGATATTAAAAAGTATTATGAAATTACTGAGTTTCTCAAGTTTTTATTAAAATTTGTGATTTTATACGACATATGAATTGTAAAACCTTAAAATATGAAGGCTTAAAATATATATATATATATATGTTGAGTTATATGAAAGCATATAAATTCTATTTTGATAATGACTAAGTATGTTTGAAATTGAATCATATATTTTAATTAGGATTCATTTCCATACCTATTTCCTCCTATTTATTCAAATGTTTCTAAGGTTTTTAGGTTGTGTCTTATATTATTTTCTTATGTATTTCTGTAGGCACGGACATCATTGCATATGTAAATTTTAGAAGTATCTCTGCTAGTTAGGTGCTTCTTCTTTCAGTTATAGTTAAGTGGATAAATTTATAACATTGTATTTTTATGAAATGTTTTATATATATTATCTATATTTTTGCAATGACTTTTCTCAAAAGATGACATTAATTTAATATAATGCTTTTTTTTTTTTAACAAAAACTTATATTTTTACGGTAAAAATTATGGGAACGAATAGTTATTATATATATTGAGGTTATGGAAAATGTAATTTGGGACAGATGGTTAAATGGCCTGGAAATTTTTTCTGTATTTTGAGGAAGGAAATGAGTTATATCTGAGATATGAATATTATTATATAAATATTTACAGGAAAATAATAATATAAAACATAATTATATAATAATAATTAAATTTCTCCAGCTGAGTAGAACTTTATGAAAATTGTTTACTAAATGAAAGTTGTTAAGTAATTTTATTTATGAGAAAACTGTTTATGTTTACCAATTTTAAGAATGTCAGTTTCACTGGAAAAGTTTTAAATGTACTGGAAAATGTTATAAAGGTACATGAAATATTATAAACTTGTTGAAAACTTTTATATATTCTGAAATGTTTATACTATAAGTATGTGTGATAAAGGTATTAGAAATGTTTCCCCTTGTTATAATTTTATTTGCTCATTGAGTACTCTCACTCACCTCTCTTATTTTAACATTTTTCAGATATTAGTTTTACAACTCCAATTTAGCATATATTGGGTGGTATTGTCCTCTAGATCTCATCTTCTTCTCCTATCAGCTTTTAATAGAGGTTGGGCCAACATGCTATGTTTTGTCTTATAGCAAAATTTGAAGTTGTATAAATAGTTAGTTTATAATTTGAGAAATCTTAAGTCCATGTAAAAGTTAAGTATGATGTTATTTAATATAGTAAGGTTAAATCAGATTTATATAGAAATTGAGATTTAGGATAATATAAGCTTTCTTAATTTTAATTTTCTTGATTTGAATTAAAAAAAAAATAATATAACAAATAATACCTAAACATAAATTTATTGTGTTAGTTTAATATTGTATTTTAGTATCTAAATTTTGATCTTTGGAAGAAAATATCACTCTTCTTTTATAATTTATTTGGTCTTATATTATAATAATATTTTATTACTATTTATTAGGAATAGGATATTTTAATGAGTTTTTTTTTTTTTTTTTTTTTTTTAAATAGAATAGATAAATTAATAAAAGAATTTGATTACAACAATAGTAATAGTATTAAAAAAATTTGAATTACTTGTCAATAATAATTATTTGATATATATGGAAATTTTTTTTAAATAACTTTTGAGTTTTTTTTATATATACATAGATTTAGCGAATATGTATATTTTCAGTATAAGCAATAACATTTGGCATTCATATGATTGAAGGAAATACTTTCTTAGATCATTTGTGTATTTATGGATGGATCTCAAATGAAGGATAAAACTTGATCGGATCATAAGTCATTGTGGATCATCTCATATAGAGAAATGATAATTTTTACTTAATCTAATGAGAAATTTGAGTCTGAGAGCCAGAGGAGTAAATTGAAGCTAGCTTCCGCCAAGCTTCACGGGCTGTAGTTGTATCAACAACCTGAGGCAACAAAGATTCTGATAAGGACGTCATAGTCAAGCTGAGGACAATATGATCCTCTCGAAACCAATGACTATATGCTGGATTAGGATTGCCATTCACATGATGAATGAGATTGTAACCAGTGAGAAGAAGTGTCATCTGGGTTTGACACGAGGTAATTAGTGGCAGTAAGCTTTATTGAAATTTGATGAGCTAGGTTAGGTGATGGAAGGGCAGAAAAGACAAGGACAGTGGAGAGGGTAGAAGTAGCAGCAAATTAAGTTGTCATGGCTTAAGAATTGAAACAGATAAAGTATAGATAAAAACAAAAAGAAACCTAACCAAAGAAGTCAGAAAAGAAAGGCCAGCAGAAAAGAAAGGCTTGAAGCCTTGATCTACCAATAAGAGAAGCTAAATAATAGGCGTGAACTACTTGGCTTGTGTTTATGTGATCAGGGAAAAGTAAACTAGACAAGACAAGACAGTCTGGCAAAGAATCAACATAGGTTGGTTGAAAAAGAAGAAGAAAATACAAGACAATCGGCAATGAATATAGGCTAGCAGAAAAGAAATAAGCTCTGATAATTATTTAGCTAAAACGGTAATGAATATAAGTTAAAACTACGAAAGGATTTGATAATATTCAATAACTCATTCGCACTTATCAAAGATACAAAATGAGAATTTTCAGTGATTATATTACATGGATAAATAAAACTGTCTTTAAATTATTATTCTTAGCTTTATCATAACCATGGTTAATTTAGAATTTTCCCTCGTATGAATGAGTCCAAAATTAATAATATATATATATATATATATATAGATATACACATCCCATTAATTGGACTCACCTGATCATGTGAGATGAACAGATGATGGATCATGAACATATATAGAATGTTGCAGAGAGGAATTGGTGAGCAAATCTCCTTTGGCAAATGACCCCAACTTTTTTCCCCTCCATGCAGGGAGATTGAGGTGATCATCTGCCAAAGGAGACTAGCTAATCAGAGATTCACCTGCAGTATATGTATGTGTAAATACTTGTGGAGAAATGTTAAAGATCGATCTTAGTATTTATATATGTTCAATATTAATGTACTTGTTATATAAAATATTTGACGAAAAGAAAGATATATATTTATAAATGTTAAATGAAATGTCTCATATATAGGACTTTATTATATTCTCTTATCCTTGAGGCATCCTTGTACGAAGATGTCGATCGAGGATATTTAAAAAAAAAAAGTGTCGAAAACTGTTGTGGGATCCATGATTTTGATGTTAGCGGAGCACATGCAATTAATTGTTATTGTAATAAAAAAATAAATTCTAACAGTTCATAATATATAACATCTATGATATTTATTCATAATTTCATGCATTTTATATTTGTTATTGAATGAAATTTTATTTTATAAAATTAGTTTTATCTCAACCAAATCTTATTAAATTTATTATAATTTATATACATATTTAACTTTAATTAAAATAAATTGATTTTGCAAATGAATTATGTAATAATTAATACATCAAATAAGTAAATTTGTTTACAAATGAATTTTATTTATGAAATTTATTTATAAATGAAAAAAATTTCACATTAATTTTTAAGCATTAAAAAAAAAAATTAATATATATGAGATTTGAATGATGATGTCTGCTTCTGAAATAATTTTTTTTTTTATTATTAAACTAAGATATCCGTTATAATTTCACATTAATTTATTCTAAAAATAATGTAAATATTCAAATTAATTACTTGATGAGAAACACTACATTTTTTTAGAGTAAGTCTTATATTATGCGATTCCTAATAATAATAAAAAAAATCTTAATATTTATTTTATTCATCTTACTTTCTTTTTTAATTAAATTTAACTCTGACTGGAATTTGTATCTTTTTAATTTCTGAGACGACTGCTGTATTATATGTATATATATATATATATATATATAATGGAAGCATCCTGGTTTTTAATGCCAACGTGATAATGATAGCTACCTTCTGGTGAGACTCCTTCGCTGCCACAATCCACACATGATAACAATCAGGGGGTGGAATTAGAACTAAACAATTGAAGGGATCAAAAGCAAAGATAGAAAATCTTTTTTTAACATGAATAATTTTAAATTTCTGTGTATTATAATTCTAAAAATATGGACTTAATATGAGTGACAACTAAAATCTAAGAAAATTTGATGATTAAATATAAATTTTTTTAATGAAAAATGAATGAAATATATATGCAGTAAATAAAATTTTGAAAATTTTAGAGGGACTATTTTTAAGAAAAAAAATAAAAATTATAAGTGAAAAACTAAAATTTAAAATTTTTTTTGGGGCCTGATAAGGAAGCAAAACTAATCAACAAAACAAACAAGGAAACAAACTCTTCCAAGAAAAATATCTCTGCTGAAAATCAAGATGATATCTCTGCTAAAAATCAAGAGGATAATCTCTGCTGAAAATCAAGGGAATAATTCTCACAAATCCATGCCTATAATTATAAAGCTAATTATGGAGTTAATGTAATATACAGCATGTACACTTTATGTTTCTTACCTCTGTTTTCCTGTATAAATATTTGCTTTGTATTTGAGTTTTATTCAAGAATCAAATATACAAAAAGATCATATTGTTCTTCAATAAAACTTAAATACAAGGCAAATATTTATATAGGAAACAAAGGTAAGAAACAACAAGTGTATTATTCTCTTGATTTTCGGCAGAGACTTGATTTTCAGAAGAGATATTTTCCTTGGAAGAGTTTGTTTCCTTGTTTATTTTGTTGATTAGTTTTGCTTTCTCATCAGGGCCAACATATATTCCTTTGAAAAATATAAAAAAATTTATGCGTTGAAAATTTTAATTTTGCAAAGCTTAGAGGCCATGGCCCTCATAAGCTTGTATATAGTTCCACCCATGATAATATATATATATATATATATATATATATATATATATCGATTTCTTTTCACAGGGCCAAAAAAAATGGACATACAAGTCAATGTTAGTTAAAAAGCCTATTAATATCTTTCTTTTAAAATTGGATTTCACACAAGAAAATTAATTTATAATAATTAATAATAGCATATCATGGGAGATGCCTTCTGGACAAAATTGGAGTCACCTTCAAAATTGAGAGATTGTAAACTCAAACCTCAAATAGAACCTTAATTAATTAAAAAAAAAATAAAAAAATCAAACGACATGGAGAAATTCTATTGATATGGTTCCAAATTTGTGGTCCGGACTTCTTAAAAGGAAGTCCCATGCTTATTACAATCAAACTTAAACAATATATATGAAATGGCAGGTTGTTTACCTTTCCCAAGGAGATTAAGCACAAAAAGAAAGATTCATAATGTTGAACTATTAAATCCCATATTATAAAAATAAACATTAAAATATAAATAAATAGAAAATCTAATCATATTAATTTAAATTTTTATAATTAAAAGTGATTTAATAATAAAAGATTAAAATAACCCACATTCTTTTCAAATTATCCAAATTATTTTTTATTGTTTTTCATTACCAAGTAAACTAAAACATTTTCATGATATTAGAGCGAGTTTTTATCATAATTGGTTTGGTTGGGGCTATTGAAAAATCCATTTGAGGGGAAGTGTTTCACATCAGTGGAATACAAAAATAAATATCAAAATATAAATAAATGGATAATATTTTATAGTTAAAGGTGGTTCAATAAAAAAAATTATAAAATAATCCACACTTTTTTTATATTATCAAAATTACCCCCTCAGTACCAAATAAGCTAAAATCTCTTCAGATAACCATCTTCTCTTACATATATTTCAAAATACTAAGCCAAGAGATCACAAGCATGCAAAGGTGGTTATCAACATTTACATCAAGATTCAAGACCACTCCTCATCGATTTTTTCATTATAATTAATATTCTTTATATATAGCTAGTAATATTTATGTTTGATTAATTGTGTGCATTCTTTATTCTTGAGCAATATATAATTCAGTTTCATCTATATTTACAAAATATGATAAAATCCTAAACAGATTCTTCAAAAGTTGGGGACTAAAAGTTGTTATGAATTCAAATTTATAAGGCTAATGTAAAAAATTTCAAAATTTTTAGTATTGTTATTATATTATAAATTTTTTATTTATTTATAAATATAATAATATATTTATAACAAATAAAACTTTAGAAAATTTAGGATAATTTATATATATTTTATGAAAAATTATGAAATGTATATAAAATAATAGATAAAATTTCAAAAATTTGTAAGAGTTAAAATGTATATATTTTATAAATACATAGCTTAAAACAAAAAAAAATTAAAATTTGAGAGTTAATGTAATATATTTTTAAAAATATATTAAAATTGTATGAATATAAAAGTTAATTTTGAAAAGTTTGTAGGGATATACCCTCAAACTCTCACCTAATTTCACTCCTAAGCGCACGCATGCGCATGGATATGCTATGTATGCAGCAATGCATGCATAAGAAAAGTTCCTTGAAAGGATATAAATAAAAGCCCTATCCGCAAAAGAGGGGGACCAAATATTAGGGCATGATAGAAAAGTTGAGAATTAGTGGAAGAAGAAGCTCTGATATGTCAAGAGGAATGATCCATAGGATAATTCCAATTCATTTGACAATTCGAATATCCAAATGTTAATGTGCGAATCATGCATCATGAACATTAAAAGTGGCAATTCTACTTCTGAAAAATTTGCCATGGAGATATTGCAGAGTGCACGCGAAGAAGAGAACGGGTAGTGATGAATATCAGTGCAATTCTCCTTCGGCATGAACTAGTAGTATAATATTACATATATATCTAGACTGGACATGTTTCCTGCCAAAGGAGAATTGCCCTGTTATTCAACTACACTACAAATTATAGTATATAATTTCAAAGATCAACTGCTCCAGGCGGCTGTTTTTCTTTATTTCCTAATTACAATATATGTGTGTATTCATTATTAATTGTTCTGTGTATACTTGCAGGTCACAATAATGAAAATTGAGGGGCAATTAGTTGAAAATAAACTTGAAGCATATAAATTTCCAGGAAATTAATTACGCATGCAGGCAAGGCAAATCATAGATTAAAAATTTAATATAATGTGTTGAACAATATATAAAGAAATGGTTCCGAGGAAGCTATGAATTTTAATAAATTATAATTAATTAATCAACAAATGGATGTAAAATTATGGACAATTTTTATTGTGTTTAAACCCTAAAAGGAAGCATTATAAATTATCCTTCCTTAGCAATTTCCTGGGTGGTTCACATTTTTAACAAACAGTGATAGTCTGCCTCTTCTCAATTTACAGCGCTGGTACACATTAGCAAAGCAAGGAGTTAACAAGTCACAATATTTCATGGCTTGACTATTTCCTTCAGAAAATATTTAATTTGCCGTCTTCGAAGCTTCTGCACTTTTTAGTCTTTTGTGTTCTTGCTTCTGTGTAGAATTCTTCTGCAGTTTTGTTCATATTCTTTTCTGTTGGTTGGTTTCTCTTGCTGAAAAGGTTGCCTTCTGTCTTCTGTGAATGTGTTGATGAGAGCTGTTGCACTTTTTAGTCTGCTGCCTTTTTGCTTCTGCGTGGGACTGGTTTTCTTCTTCACCTATGTTCTGCTGCTATTTTGGGTTTCTTCTGCTGCTGTATTTCCTTTAAGAAAGGTTGTTCTTTAAATTCCTCTTCAAATTCCTTGTTTCTTCGCTTGCCTATCCAATACAATAAAATTTTATAAAACAAATATATGGATGGTTGCCCTTGAAAATGTGATGGATATTACTCTAATCGTCTAAAAAATTCTTGAACTATCGTATAATCTATTTTATCCCACTACTAATACTTGGATGAATGAATAATTTGTAATGCTTTTTATGTAAAATCTACAAGTTTATTTACATATTATAGATAGCAAAATCAGGAATGGAACAACTGGCTTAAATGTAAAGGATTTTTTTTTAGCGTTTGGAGAAATCAATCCTGGATCAATTATGGAAATATGCACTTATCGCTAGACTATGTATTGCTAGGCGTGAATAGGTGTGCCAGCAATATATTTATCATACAATGTTCTTATATTTATTGTATACCAGCCAAGAAAACAAAAATATTCACAAGGAAAACCTTTCTAGTTACATGGCAGAACAAGTAGCCTAAGAGTTAAGCATTGTTCTCTGTAGTCGCACTGTCCAGTTTAACAGTGGTCTCTCCTTTAGATTCTCTGAAAATGTTAAAACCAGTAAACCACAAACCGGTGGCATGGCATGCAATATATAATAACAGCCCACCTCTAGAAAGAGGTGCTAGCTTAGCACTGCACATTGGATTTTCCCACATCGATATTAAAGGAAAGATTAAAGTAGTTTAAGTGGTTTATATACAGGGAGATGGATAATAAAGGAAAGATAAAAGTATTTTATAAGTGCCAGTATTATCTAAATAATTTGTTTGGGCTGTGACCATTACATAAAATTTGTCCCTCCTGTTGTTCAATAATATCAACCCTTTCAAAAGCAAGGACAAAAGGCATTTCTATGTAGATCATTCTATCAATGCCTTACTATATATGTAAAGCAAAAGATGCATACTCTAAATTGCCACAACAGAAAACAGAAATGTTAAAACTTGTGCGGTGTTTGTGATCGTATGATGAGTGCTTTCAGTGCTATCTGTAATTAGTTATTCATTCTCATAACAGGATCTGCTTATGCATCCATATATTGTGAGGGAAAAACACATAAAACCAGACTAAAATGCTCTACAAACAATAGTATATATTTTTATCGATTCGAGACAAAACAAATAAAAATAAAAAATAAAAAACAAATTGAATTAACAGACTCATATAGTAAAATTCATCTCATCCAATGGAGATTTTGCCCTGTAATCACTAGTGGAACTAGGTTTTAATTTTTCGAATTCAGGGTCATAAATTTAACTTTTAAATTTATATATTTTTAAAAATATATTACATTGGCCTCCAAATTTTAAAATTTTTATTTTTAGACTATATATTTTTAAAATATATACATTTTAAATTCTTCAAATTTTTGAAATTTTGTCTACCTATATATATTTCATAATTTTTTTCTTTAAAATATACTAAAATTTCTAAGATTTTATTTGTTATTAATGTATTATTAGATTTTTAAATAAATAAATATTTTACAATATAATAATAATAGTACTAAAAGTTTTAAAATTTTTTACATCAACCTTATAAATTTGAATTTTTTGATAAATATTTTTAATCCTCAAAATTTTGAAATTTAGTTCCGCCGTTGCCTGCAATGCAACTGCAACATCAAACAACAGAGTTAGTGCCCTGAAGCTTATTTATGCAATCCTAGTGGTAGCATATACTTTGAAGAATGCCTTCATTTGTGTGCTTGAAGTCATTTCCAGCACTTTATTCCCTAAGGTGGAACTCACCTTCTCATATGAAAAGTTTAACCAAAAAGACTAATGACTATGCTAAAAGTTGATCAAAGTGTCTAGTTGGAGATAAAATCTTCAGGCATATTATTATTGCACCTGAAAAAACATCAATTACTATTATAACAACTTTGTAAAGTCGAATTAATTATATATTATGAACGCTTTCGACATATTTTTCTCTTTATTCAACCATATAGTTCTATGAAGGAGTATAGCTTTCACAGAGAATCTCTCTCTTTAGAAGCTTTGCTTTCATTATAATGACATTATTGGGAAAATCCAGGAAAAAAAAAAAGATAATGGGAATAGCTCATGAAAGATACTTTTTAAAGCAGGAGATCTGAAGCATGTTCTCCACATCTTTATCTTCTACTGGCAATAGCATCCCTTCATGGGTGTCAAAAGCCGATCCCTGAAATGATTTTGTGCAAGCAAAATATGAAGCAGATTGGCGCATGAATTAGACTATTCACATCTATGAATTGTCAAAAGTTCTTACTCTCTGAACACCTTAGGCTGATATGGTAACACATTTTGGAGCAGCAATAAATTTAAATCTCACAAATGAAAAACGGTCCTAATTTTTAAATATATATATATATAGTATAGTATATAGTGTTACATTATTATATACAAGTCTAAGGGATTGACACGGGAGAAGTATTTTAAGAGATTGACAGAGTAATCACAATGAACAAACCAGTTCTGGAAATGCCTAGAATAGGTTTGGCATATTTGATTAATAGCGCCAATCATTTGGGGTATCAAACCTCAGTAGTAACTATCCTTCTATGTGTTAATCAAATTTATCATGTGTAACTTGAGCTTCAATTGACCCCTTAAATAAAAAGCTCACCCGGTGCATATAGCGCTATCCAGTTTTGAAGGTTAAAGATAGATGAGCGCCATAGCATGCAGTCTTTTCCTTGCTTCTTAACAAAAAGGTTGTTTTTACACCTCGAATTATATGACCTAAAGGTCATTAAAGGAACAATTTTACAAGATGCGTCAAGGCTCACCCTTAAACTTGTTAACTGTTACTAGACTAAATGTTGATCATACAATAATTATGTTGGAAAATCAAGTGTCCCACAATAAAAATAGATGGATTTGGGGAGAGATATATAAATGAGAAAGAGTACTCATAAATTCATTACTTTAAAATTTTGGATTGGAGTGTGAATTCAGACCCATGAGTATATTCTCTCATTAAACCTATAAAACAGATCTTTGGAGAAATCAGACTCCTCGAAACCACGGCTGGAAAGAGACGAATATGGAGATGGTGTCGGATCCCGTGGTCACCACCTCCATATGGAAGAGCAAGACTACTCCACAATAACCGCAACAACTTTGAATCGTCATGCCTTGGTATTTCAGTGAGCAAGTGAAGACACAGCACTTCCGGGAGCACACTCTTGCAATGGGAGAGATAACAAACATTAATCATCTTCTGTTTGAGTACTTAAAGAATGGGTTGATTGGAATGATAACATTCTTATATGCCAAAAACATCAGGGTTTTTTAGCACAGAAACTGAAAAAAATAATAGGAAAATTGGAAATCAAAACAAAATCTTGATCGAATCAGACTCGAATTATGAGACAGACTCTTTAAACATGGGTCTAATCACGAATGCTGCTCCTGATTGCTTATTTCATACTTCCTTATTGTCCGTAGTATTCATCTTCCCGGTGATTACAATTGCATCATTATTAGTCCGCCACGTATCTATTCATATCAGATATATAAATAAATTTTATACTTCGAAATTTATTTAGTAATATTAAATAAAGGGTAAAATTAATTTTGTAGCTAACTCTACAAGTATGCAATTTTTTTTAATAAGGGTTTTGAAGGGATGAATTTTTTCAATTAAGTGCGTTCGTTGAAATTACTATTGGGAGTAGAAAAAAATAGATCAATAGTTACAAAGTCAGTTTGGTCTGCCAAATATATTTTTTTTATATGGTTATGGCTTCAATCAAACCGAAAATGTATTATAGCCAACTTTCTTGGCAATTAATTTAGGAAATTCATAGAATTCATTATGGATATTCAAATAGAATACTGGAAGTCCAAAATAACATTACATCAGTTCAACAGATTTGATATGTTCATATTGTAAACCTGCAGGCATGTTTGAGTGACAATGCCTTATCTATAATTACGAACACAATGGAATCTTCAGCTGGACTGCACTTCACTTTCTACATTAAAGTTCAGCATCCATCTGTCCTTTGAGTTATTTATAGAAACAGCTAATGTTGGACTCCTATAATTCTAGAGATGACTCGGCATCACTAAATTAAAAGCTAGTTATTAACTCATATAATCTGCTATTGAAATTCACAAAATAAAAATAAGGACAAGGACTTTACAAAATTAATGAACGTAGGTAGAAATAAAATGCAATTTATCCATTAATTAAGCTTAATTAAAGTGACTATATAGAAAGCAATAATCTTAGCTGAATTAAAGATCAAAAAATATTTATGATATTAGCTCAATGTTGAATAAATGCTTTGAAAATTAATTTGAGAAAGCAAAAGAAGATAAAAGATGTAAGAAATAAGAAGGTAATTGTTATAGTTATAAGCTACAGAGAAGCATTGCCGGGCAAATCTCCTTTGGCAGGGTGCACACTACTATTAATTATTAAATAATTAGTAGTGACTCCATGCCAATGGAGGTTTTGCCCTGTAATATGCATGTAGCTAGACCTCAAGTTACAAAGTTATGCTCTGGAAGCCTATTATTTATGTATTACGAAGACGGAAGCTGGAAGCATATACCATGGGACAATGCCTTCATTTGCTGTAATATGCTAGCTTCAAGGCTTTTCCTGCACTTTATTCCTCTGCATTTTACATCAATTGGAGCTACGAATTAAATTCACTCCTAAAACACATTTAAGATTAGACTATCATAAAACCAAGCCTATGATTTTTCACTATTAACCATTGCTAATTAAAATTTGATACATAGGGAAGAAAAGAAAAGGTGGATATCCATGTAGAAGATGCTTTGAATGGGAGATTCTGTGGATATGTTCAGGCCCTCTTCATGCCTCCAAGAGCCATCAATAATCAATTCGGATTCCATGCAATGGTCAATTCAATTTGTTGTTTACGCGCAAACTTGAAGCAACATTTTACTTTTTCATAACCATGGACTCAGGCTTCAGCCTAGAATATGCCTTTATATATATATGTTTTATATTGAATAAGAATAAAATATATCAATGATTTATAAGTGAGTGATGTTAAATCAAATATAAATCTATTAATTTTATATAAATGATTTTCAATACTTATCCATTTATAAATCAGATATAAAAATAGACTATAAAAAAAAATATTAATTTATAGAAAGATTTTAACTTGATCCTTTCAAATTTAATTTTTTATACAGTCTCAACCAACTTAGAATTGATTTTTAAAAATTTTTTACACCTATATGAAAAAATTTTATTCTCAACATACGAATTAATTTTCTGACTTCTTTTTTTTTTTTTTCGGTTATGAACACATATATGTATATAGTCTCATATACATTATTTAAAATTTTATTTTGAAATATTATTTAACATTATAGTATTAAATAATATAAATACTCTGCTAAATAACCAATTGAAAATATTTATTTTTATATAATTTATTAACTACTTTATTTTTATGAATTAATTATGCTTTTTAACCTGTTGTTGGAAAAATCTATTCATATATCCAGTGAAACTCATTTTCTTTAATTTAAAAGTGATAACGTTGGCACTTCCATATTGCAGGGAAATCTACCCTAGAGCAGGTGAGTAACTCCATATTTTATAGTAAATCACGGTCTCTTTACACTTTACTTCATAAAATAGAAAACTAACATGCAACCAATTATATTTTCCATTCTTAAATATAATTTAGCGAAAAGTTATAAATTTTCAGTTTAAAAGAATTAAAGAAGTGTAATTTTTATTTTTCCTTTTGACGGAGTAAAGATGAATTGTAAAATTCCCTCAAAAAAATTGAATTGTAAAAGATTTTTTAATTTTTTAAGCAGTAAGATTAGTATTGTAAGATTTTTTTTTTTTCGAAAATACACAAAAATGGTGGAACAATCCATTTAAGTAATGATTTTAATGAGAGGAGTGTTAAGAACTATTCCGGAACTATTATATTGCTATCACGAATTGTACAATTAAAAATACTATGGAAATTAGACACTAATTTCAGAAGTCTACCTAAATTAATCTTCATATTCATATTGGATCTCTATTGAGATCATTGTATATATATATATATATATAGCACACGAGTTGTGCTGATCAACAATTAATATATTAGGAAATTACAAAATGTCTCGATGGAGTGAAAATCCATCATGATGTATCCTAATCAAAATGAGAAATCAACACTTTGATTGAAAAATGAGTTTGAGGCGGAGAAAAATTTAAATTTTTTTAATGTATATGGGTGGAGATAGAATTGCAAGCCCCACTCTATAAATTTATCCGAACTCCCATCATTTATCATCTTTCCAAACCTGTCCCACATCATCTTCCCGCCCCATATATATATATATATAATTTTAAAAAATAATTTTTTATAGTATGTTTGAAATATTAAAATAACAGTTATTAATTAATGAAGATATTTAATTTTAAAAAAGAATAAAAATATAAAATGCTTTATTAAGTTATATTATTTATAATAGAAATTTAATAATATAATAATAATAATAATAATAATTTATAGAATAAAAATATATAGCATTTAAATCTTTATTATTATATATTGAAATATAGATATGTGATTCTTGAATGGCTAGTAAACTACTTATCATTCTTATAATATTAATTCTTAAATAATTTTAATAAAAGTTATTATAATTTATATATTATAATCAATATTAAATTTTAACAGATTAATCAATAAACAATTGAATATCAATTTACATAGTATAATTTTGCAATAAAAAATTCTAATAAATTTATGAAAATCAAATGCTTTAATTATAATAAAAAAATTCCAATAAATTTATCTAAAAATCATATTTTATTTAATTATATATCTAATTTTTTATTAAAAATTAATTAAAAAAAATCAAAAGAAAGGCATTAGGAATTCTAAATTATTATATTATATTTGTTTGAAAAGATTATTATATTATTAATAAATAAATTTAAAGTTTTATCTATTAATTTAAAAAATAAGAACTTTTTAATTAATTTATTTTTATTTATATTAAATATAATTCAAATTAGGATGGAATAATAAAATAAGATGGAATAATAATTTTTACATTGAAAAATTATGCCTCATAGGGATTCTAATCCTTGGCGATTGGAAAATAGGGCGGGCAATGAGCAAGGGCAAAATCATAAAGTTTTATTAGGGAGTCAAAGTTAAATTATTAAAAAATTTTAGTGCTATAAATTATATAGAATTTTTTTTAGAATGACTAATTAAAAATTTACATGTAATTTTAGTATTATTAGAGGAGGTCAAAATTAAACTAGTAGAAAATTTTAGTATTATAATTTATATAGAATTTTTTTTGAGTCAATTAAAAATTTACATGTATTTTTAATGCTATTAATTATATATAACTTTTTTAAGGGATCAATTAAAAAATTTCCATATATATATATATATATATTTAAAAATTTTGAGGGCCAAGGCTTCTTTTAGCCACCTAATTTTATCCCTAGCAATGGATGAGATTTTAATATATAAAAACAGAAATAAAAATTATAAAATTTGTCCCAAATTCGCCTCATTGTTATCCTTATAATATATCACATAATAATTCTTAATTAGTTTCAAATTAATAATATATTCTAGTTTAGGTATATATACAAGTACATTTACACAAGCTACAAAACCAATTAATGGATGGTAAATAAATATCGCAAAATATCTGGACTCTTGTGTATAATTGAGGATAATATGTCTTTTTGCAAAGCCTAAGAATTAATGCAGAAGAATTGCTGGGCAAATCTCCTTTGGAAGAAGGCACACTAACAGAAATGCATAAGTAGCAATCTTAGTGGCTGCCTGCCAATGGAGGTAATGCCCTGTTATTGCAACTGCACCCAAAGTCACACAAGGATGGCTAGCCAGCAGGAGATCACTTACCAATATTTATAGATCATACATGCATGCATACCACAAAAGCATATGCGACCGAACAATGCCCTCCCTAGCCAGTGGTTCAGGTTTTCTATATTTTTAGCACTTTATTCCCTAAATATTGCAGCTGGCCGGGTAGTGACTTGTTATAAATTCAGATTCCTTGAGAATTAATTAAACTAAAAAAAACAAGTAATCTTTTCAAAAATTATATTTAGTTTTGCCAAAAGGGTATTCTCAATGAAAATTGTACTTCGACATATGGTTCACTCTTGGAATAAAAATTTTGATGGATATTAATTATATTTGCACCTATGAAAGGGGTCTTGTATTATAATTGACCACTTTAATTATTCAGTCAAAGTACAATTAGAAGATTAAAGATTTGACTAAGGAAAGCAACATAGGTCTTTTAAAAGATAAAAGGTTAATTAAAAAAATTTATGAATTTTCAGGAAATTTGTAATTTTTATATGAATTTATAATTTTAAAAAATTGGATTACATTCTTTTAATCTTTAAAAATTCTCAGATTAGATCACTGAATATTTAGCCCAAAATCTTATTGATGATAAAATTATCAAAAATTAAAAGAATGTAATTAAATTTGATAAAATTAAAAGTTAATGAAAAGTTAAGTTGATTTTTTTTTTTTAATTCACTCAAAATAAACAAATAAAAGGAGCACTAATTTTGAAGCTAGCATTAATTTTGAATATTGATTACAGAAAAGGGCTTACATAATAAAATGCATGAGTTTAATTAAAAAAAAAAAAGAAGAAGGTATTTTTGGAATAAAATCCTAATAAGTAATAGACATTATGTCGCCATATACTACAAAAACTACAAAATGCAACATCGTGTGGTACGTATTCTCAAAAGAGAATATCTTTTTTTAAAAAAAAAAAAAGCTTTGCTTTTCTTTAATAATAGCGAAGTCATTTTTTAGAAAATCCAAAAATGAAAAAGAGAAGAATTGGGAGATATTCACAGTAAGTCGATCTTATGCTTGAAGCCTACAACTCCTTCTGACCCCTAGGTGCCCATCGAAAGCCAACCAATGGACCCTAAAGTAGTTATTATTAAAGTTTATAGTTATGTATATAAATGAATAAATATTGAAATTTATTTATATAAAATTAATTAATTAATAATAGATTAAATACTTATTTATTTATAAATTATATATATATTTTTTTATTATTTGATATGAGATGTTTTTCTTAATACATCTCTTCAAATGCAATCAGGTATGATCATGATCTAATAATATTAACAAGCGGCATTGGCTGACATTTTTTCTTTAATTTTAATTGGGATTGGTATTATTATCAGTCTAATAATGAGAGATTTGAACATGAGTCTCAATATTTAATCTATTTGTGTATGAAACTCTGATACTATATTAAAATTCATATGTACATATACAAGTGGACTTATAAATGGATAAATTTTGAAATTCATATACACAGAATCAATTAATTTATATTAGATTCAACACCAATTTATTTATAAAATTTTTATATATTTTTTCATTGTACTCGATGCAATTAACATTTGCATTTGGAGTTCTTAACTTTGAGACCAATTCACATCCATGATTTTGGGGTTGAGGCTTGTAAGTGGGAGTTTAATAAAAAAAAATTAATATAGTTATTAGTTTTTTTTTCCCAATAGCTAAATAACACTTGTTTGGTTAATTATAGTTGTTAGCTATTAAGTAGTTAAACAATTACTGTTTACAAAAATTTAACTTTAAAGTGTATTTTTTTTTTTAAATTTCTACTTATTTAAATAAAATATTAAATTATTATTTTAAAATAATATTTAAATAAAAAGATAAATATTAATATTTATTTTTAATAATTATTAAATATATTCACAATTAATAGCTAATAATAATTTTACTAAATACTTATAACAATCATTTATTAGATAACAACTCTACCATCATTTATATGTAACAGTTAACAACTAGTATGAACAGTTAAATTAATTGGGACCTAAGTTAATTAATACTAATATTTTGTCTCAGCTCCTCGCTTTTCAAAAGGAATATTACAATCATAAAAGAATGCTAATACTTGTATGTAACCCAATTTTGATGAAGCAATCTTTAATAAAGACCTTGATTAGCTATATGCAAAGCCACTTTATATATATATATATATATTTAGATAGGTTCATTTGCCTAGATTATTATTTAAAATCATTATAAATTTGGATTTGAATTTTAAATATGAAATTAAAAAAATGAGTATAATGTTAAATTTTTAATGATTTACTATGTTAAGATGTCATGTAAATACTATATCTATTGCATTGAATAAATATCTAAAACTGGAGATATAAATCATTTTTAGGTTTTTACTAACCAGTCGAGTTATTCTCGATTTAGACAAACAATTGTCTTTTGTTTTGGTCATTGAGGCCCAACTTTTATTACATATAATAATATTATTTTAAATATATTTTAATAATTTGGGTATTATTTTGGATAAGGTAATAAACCTGAGTGGTCAGGCTAAAGCAGTCTGAGATTAAAGGGTTGAGAAGTCTTAACTTGAGTTGTTCCATTAATGAGTAAGTTTGTCCATAAATCTGAGCATCTATGTTCAGTAATTTCTTAATTTTGTATCATAGCTTCTCCTCTTAAAATCTCAAACGATCTTCTAATTTTGTTTTACATTTTTTTTTTTTTTTTTTTGCTATATAAAAGGAATTAAAAATAGCACACTTCATTACTATTCTTCACTAAAAAGTGGCTGCCTGCCAATGGAGATGTTGCCCGGTAATGCAGCTGCACACCTGAAGTTGCAGATCCATGGACAACAGACTTTGCATTTATACCAATTCAGAGAAAGCAAATCCAATGGAACAATGCTATTAAATTCAATTTGACAAATTTTTGAAAAGAGAGATTGTTGGAGTTTAAACTATTCTCTTACATTCCTACACAAATTAAATACTGCTTTTAATTTTGAATGTTGCCCTGTCTGCAATGGAATATCCAATTCAAGTTTAACTGTATGTCTTCTTTTGTTAATTAGATTTCGCTTTGAATCCAAACTCACAATCTTAAAATATCATTAGTATCAAAATAATCCAATTTTTTTTTTTAAAACATACTGGCCCAAAATATTTTACGAGTTCCTTTTTCTTGTCAACGATCTCTGTTTTTTAAGCCTATAGTTTTTAAAGACTTTCTAACATATACCCCCATAATAATATGGATTAAATCTGAAATTGTATAAAATAAACTCACTTATTCATATAATATGATTTTAAAATAATTCAGATACGTTTGGTAGACCGTAATGTAATGTAATTAAATACATTTCTAGTGTTTATATTAAAAATATATTTGATTACATTGTATTACAACCCATCAACCGTATGTCAAACTTTTACATTTTACAATGATATAGCAGATTAGCTCAATCTGCCTGCAAATGACCTGGCTGGCCAATATGTCCAATATAACCACTCCCAATTGCCTTTATAATCATGTGACGCCTAATAGCATTCGCCTCTTGTAGCATTGATTCTGTTGGTATTAAACCTCCAATATTGACACTGCCAATCTTTGGTGTCATTATTTCTTGAGCCACCTCTGTGGTAATTTCACAATTGAGATCGCTAATCTTTTGCTCTGTGATTGCACAGTAAATATGAAATGGAAATTGCAGTTATAACATTTATAGCTAATAAACTTTCCAAATTTACTAAAAGCATAACATTTTTACCGCAATTATACCAAAATAGCATGATAACAAAATTAAGCAGGTGTTCATGTTTTTAATGGGTATAAATAGTCAGTAGAAACCCACATTTGATGTGGATGTGGAGTGGACAATTATTATAATTTGAGGGTATTTCAGCACATGATTTATGAAGGATGAATTCCTCAATAGAAAATATTTGTCAGTACTGAAAGTATACATCCAGCCAATATAAAAGAAATATTGGATAAATTTGGATACTGAGTGCATTTTCATTGGAAAAGAAAAAATAGATGTATGAAGATTGCAGGATATACTCTCAGTATAGGCAAATATTTTCCTTTGTTACATTCAAATTAAGCATTAATAAGTTGGACTGTGAATGACTTAATAACAATAATTCCAATTGCAAAAGAGTTTTTAAAGCTAAATTTGGCTTTTCAATGAAAGAAAATCCATAAGCAAGTGCTTTCATGAAATGTCTCTTAGGAATGATTTTATCACCATTTGAAGATTCCATGAATTAATTGGTTACCTTCAACTTCAGGGACTTCAAAATCTACTTGCTCATGGAATTCTGTAGCATCCATTATTATAGGGACAAAGTCCTCCACGACAAACGGCTTTGCCATGTTGATGTTGAAGTTGGGGACATTATGTCCAACCTCATAATCATTGGGTTGATCATCAACTTCAGTACTTGCTGTACATTTGATAATGACCAAACGAGCCTCTTTAGTACTTGCTAGCTGCAACAATGGGTCAAAATATGTATGTTGAGAGACAGATGTATTGATGATTACTCCAAGTTTTAATGAGAGTTGGGTTGAGGAGATTTGAGAGATAATTTTGAAAGGTAAATAATCATAATTAGAAAATATGGTAGATGTATTGGCAGAAGAAATTGGAAGAGAGTTTTGAAGATTTGGGATGATACCTTTTTCATCGATTAGAGGATATTGAAGATATTTCGCTAACTTATTAGCTATCTCGCTCTTTTTACTGCTCCAAGGGCCCTTAATTACTATGATCATTGGCACCTTTGATTGTTCTTGGTTACCACTCTTTGGTGATTCCATTTCTAATCTTACTCTCGTCTCTCACTAATGATCAAGTTACAATTAAGTTTTATATATATGACTCGTTCCATTTCTACAATTGCAAGTAATTCCAAGGCTTTTCTTGTGAGTAAAACTATTTTTAAGTGTTAATTAAATTATATATTTGGTTAAGATGCATCTTTCATTTTTCTGGATTAATTTACATTCCTAACTTTGGACATGCTTTGATAGATTCCCTAATTTTGTACAAATCCCTGACTTGAAGCAAAGAATTTAGTTCTTAATTAATGATTAGCATTAAGAATTAATTCCAACCACTAGGAATCTTAACGATTATTAATATTTGATTTGTTAAATACTACTAAAAATGATGTTAGAAAAAATATCACATATCTATAATAAAATTAAAAATATATAAAAAATTTATAAGTGATTGAGTGTTGAGTCTAATACAAGCTAATAAAATATATAAATAATTTCTAATATTTATTTATTTATAAGCTCAATATGTATAGATTTATAAACTTTAATATAGTAATAAGTTTCATATTTAAATCTTAAATTTTATATTTAAGTTCTTAAATCTAACTGATAATGATATTATCAAAATCAAAATTTATTGGACCAAAAAATAAGATATGTCAAACGGTCTATGATATATTGAATGATAGACTAAATTCGATTATTTTTAAAAAATATATTAAAAAAAATATCTAATATATATAAAAGTAAATTTCAATAGTTATCTACTTATAAATTAATATATGTAGTGCCCGTTTGGCACAGCTTATGGAGAGGAAAAAACAGTTTTTTTAGGTGAAAAGTTGATTTTAGCTCAGTTTTTAGTGTTTGGTAAATATCAAAATTAATAAAAGCAATTATCTAGATAGCTAAAATTCAGCTTTTTGGATAAGTTGAAAATTGGAGCTTTTCAGGAAAGCTGAATTTTAGATTAAACGCGTAGCTAATTTTAAAAAATTAATAGACAAAAATACCCTTATGAATTTATAAGTAGTTTTTAAATTGTATTTTACCAAACACAAACATATAGCTAATTATTTTTAGAAATATCACTTTTAGAAAAATAACTTTTCTTCATAAGAAAAACTATTTTCATAAGCTGTGTCAAACTGGGCCGTAAAGTGCTCATGAATTTTATTGGATGATTTTAAAGAAATTGTTTAAAATTATATTTTTTTATATATCATAACTAAAAAATTAATTAATTATTAAATATTAGATGTAATACGCGTGCATCTCTTATAATTCAAGCTTTGATTATTAGTTTATTTATTACAATGGCATAGAAATTCCGCCGCCTTCGACGAAGCCACTAACGGTCACATGACGTTGTAACCAATGAAGCCCACTTATTATGCGGCCTTAGGCCCACTTAGTTTATTTTTTTTTTCTTTTTTATTTTTTGGAAAAGAGAGAAAAAAATAGTTTTATTTGAGATTGGAAAAAAATTGCAGTAAATAATTAACTTAAATTAAAGTAAATTTTTTTTATCTAAGAAAAATAATATTTAATACTGAAAATATTACTATTTGACGCTTAGATCATTTAAAATTTTTTTTCCCTAAATTCTCTCTAATTCTTTTTTTATAAAACTCTGTGAATGAGGCGCTTAAGAAAAATTAATGCAATAAAAAAATATTTATATTTTTATCAGTTTTTCTAACAAGTGTTATAAAAATATTCATTAAAAAATAAAAATTTAGATAATATTAAATAAATAAATTTAAAAATTTAATAAATAAATAAAAATAAAGATTATAATATATCACTTGAAATAATAGTGATTATAATGAAATATAAATTAATTAATTTTTTTTATTCAACTCATTTTTTATATTAATTTATTTATATTTCTTTAATATAATTGTTTTATAATTATATTTTATTTAAAATAATCGTTTTTAACGAGTACTCTTAAGATATTTGTTAAAAAAAACCGTTTATAAGTACTATATATGTGAGTTCTAATTAATTGAAAGATTTAGCCTTAAATCTAAAACTCAGTTTCAAAATTCAGTCATAATACTTCAACTATAAGTCTATAACATACCAGAATATTTCAAAATAAAAATAATTACATTGGTAATTAAAATTTCAAGTTAGACCTTTTTTTTTTCCCAATTATCCATAATAATCAATTATTTTGTACTCGTTGAATCTAGGCTTGTAGCAATGAAGGGGCTTTCCTATTTGGTCATGTGAACCTAAGATTCTACAGATAGGAGAAAGATAAAATCATAAAAAGGCAAAGAGAGGTTAAACAAATAGACAAGAGTTTGACAGAAAATAGAGGCAACCCTCCTCAAATTGAGAAAGGGAGATGTCAAGCACAAGTAGACAAATAAAAAACAGGTGGGAAGATAGATTTATATTATTCTTAACATTGAAATATCAAATAATAATGGGACAAATGAAGAAAGGTACCCTATGCCTTTCTAAAATAATAATAATAATATATCTCCATAGTGTAAGCAAAACCACATCAATATATAGTCTAATTATAATTAATAAATTTATTTTTGAATTTTCTTTTCTTCTGTGCATCACTAAAAAAAAAAAAAACTAAGGTGTTATAGCAACTGCTAAAATCCAACATGTATTGCGCTTTTTGTCTTTCATTGTTTGTGGGTACATATACACATGTTACAACTTACAGCTTACAAGCATGCCTGCAAGGGAATGAGAAAATTTTAGAAATGGGCAGCTCTTGTCATCATGCATATAGTCATGTATACGGTGATATTTGCTTGGCTTCTTCTACCCAAAATGGGAATTAACCACAACATCATCCACTGTTTTTATCCAACGGTTTTGGTATCAAAAACTTTTTTTTATATATATATTATTGATTAGCATAGTGGATGTTGTCAAAGTGGCCATGAAGACAATGCATGCAGCATTATGAAATTGAAGAAAATGCTAAAATTTCAAATATAAATAAATAATTACTATTAACATTTTTGTGTGTGTGTGTGAATCTAAAAAGGCTTAAGTTCAAAGAAGGTAAAACAAATTGAGCAAGAGAGACAGACATTAGTACAAATTAATAAGAAAGTAGTGTACCAATGCAATGAAGAATTAAATCTAGGGCAGGTTGATTTGTCTCAAGTGGAAAGGCTGTTAGTGAATTCATGATATATAATATAATATACTTATAATGGGGTTGGGGTTGGGGGTGTTGTCCCCCAGAAGTAGAAAAACAACGATAAAGAATAAAACACACAATACATTTGTCAGAGCATGTGACCTACGGCCACTAACATTATGGGAGACAAAGTGAAACCAAAAGAGAGGCCCGTGAACACTACTGCTAATTACTAATCAAATGCCCTTTTACATATATACACAAATTCACTGACTCCAAATTCAGTAATCTTCTTTCTGACTCTTTGTGGCCTTCTTACTATTCAAAAAAAATATCCATTCCCATTCAATAAATTCCACATACGACAACTACATCGTCCACTTCTCTTCACACCTCTTATTAATTAATGTTTACTAAAATTCTTGCCTAACTCCATTATATGTGGATTTCTTTTATTTGGAGATAATTTCACCCTACAAATATCTCATATCATATGATAAAAATTTTCCATTATCATATATCAAACACATATTGATTATTAAGATCCGACTCTATCTATGAACTAAAATTAAGAATTGATAATCATTATAATTGTGTAAATGAAAATTTACATTTTTTTAGTCATAGTGATTAGCAATTCTTATCATGATTTTCCTACCTCCAGAAGGAAAGGTCCTTCCCTTTTTAGTTGGTTGTGGGCAAGGAGAGATTTGAATCCCAACACTGTGATTCATTGCCAAATGCTCTAATTCTTTGATCTGCAGACACACTTCATCTCCACTAAATCTGTTCTCGAGACTATCCCAACCATTTTGAGTTAGGAAAATGCGAAAGCTCTTCTTATGCTGTAAGAATGATGCAGGTGTGGGAGAAAAGAGATTTCATAAATGAAATTTTGAATAAGACGATCTTTATTTTTCACAATCTTGTACAAATTTTAAATCGAAAATTCAACACCTATATCTCAAATTGGATAAGACAATTATTAATGTATCTATTTATTTTTTAATTCAATAAAAGATAAAAAAATACATTTATAATATTATATATATATAACAAATCATCCAAAATTAATAAAAAAATATATTTATAATATTCCTAAAATTAACTTCAAATAATATATTATTTTATGGCTCAATTTTGAGTTGGTGATCTGAAAACTTAAATTTTTCAAATTAGTAAATCACTTAATTAGACTATTAGTGTTGATAACATTTGTAATAATTCTGTCTGAAACTGATTTTAAATAATTTGTTGTTTTATTATTTAACCTTAGTCTTAAGTAGTTGATGCAAATTATTTTAATACTAACTAGCTAAATTTTGTAAATCGCTTCTTAATCTGCTATACTTTTTATGTAGGATGGTGACCAGTTTGTTAATATGTTAGATTAAACTTTTTAAATTAACATGTCACTTGATTAAATAGATATAATATAATTAATTATAAAAGTAAAAATGTTATTAAAATTATATATCATATCATAATAATAATAATAATAATATACGAATGAGAGTTTGATCTAGTAATAAAACAAAAATTCAAATCAGTCCTAGGCCTTGAGAGGTTTCAGATTGCCTTGTTGAGTTTGAGTTATAATTATTACATTTGATATAATTGCAATGTTTCTGCTTTAGCATTATATTAGCATGAATCTTGTGAGATATTCAAAAACAATAATTCGTAACTCGTTATCACTCGCTTTGTTTATGTTTTTTTTTCGTATTGGCTTTTCTTGTTTAGGATCTCTTAGGATTTAAAAGGCCAGGCCTTTTTGTTCAGAGATCATTTGTCTCCTAATTGGTGTCTAATTATAAAAATTGAATTTTTCAAAGTGAAACTGTGATGTCATTTCAAGCTAAAATACCTAAATAACAATGGCATAATAGGCATTCAGATTTCTTTATTAACCCTGTTTTTCTTTTCCTGTTTCAGTTCCCAATTTCATATGAGACAAGCGGATAGGACTTAAGAGCTTTCCCAATTCGAGATCCCAATACAATACAAAAAATAACATATCCATTTGACCTCTCCCATTCCCATGCTATAAAAAGCCAATAACTTGCTCTATCCTAATCTCTCACTATAACCATTTAATAAAGAAAAAACAGAGGAAGAAGAAGAAGAACATGGTGTCTAGACTTGAAAGAAGAATGGCATTGCGCAGAAAGATTCACATTCTAAGAACCCTTACCTTCTCCAACTCTGTAATTTATAAAAACAAACTCATTCATTAATTTTTTTATCCCACTAAGTTATTGATCTAATTATTCTACTCTGTTTCTTTGTGAAGGTGAAAAGAAACTCTATAGTTGCGGATGCTATTCTCTACATTTACAAGCTCAAACTTAAGTTGGAAGCAATCAAAATCTTAGATGCAATCAAAAGAGAATGTTTTAGCTTGGTGAAGCAGCAGCTCCACTTTCCCAAGGTCTCTATGCTGTTTCCCTCATATTTTTTTTCCTTTTTTTTTTTTTTTTTTTTTTTGTTACGTTTCAACTGGATACAAACTTGTAACCCCACGGTTCTCAAAACGGCTATTTTGTATGTACAGGTGAAGGTTGAGAAATCTGGAAAAGGATTTCTTGTAAAGTTAATTTGCGAGAAGGGAGGAGATAAGCTAGTTCCAATATTAGAAGTATTTGAAAAAATGGGATTAATTGTATCGCATGCTAAGGTTTCATGCAATTTATACTTTGCCATGGAAGCCATTGTTGTAGCTGAAGAAGAACAAAATGCTTTAGATGTGAAAACTATTACTGAAGCTCTTGTTGAGGCCATTGAAAGGGGGCATGTAGAGGGAACAGAGACAAGCATGTAAAGGTTCTTGCAGTTTAATTAATGACTCTTTAAGTAATGTTATTGTTGAAGACATTGTTGTCTTGAAAAACTTTCTCCCTGTTGTCACTTTCATGTTTGAGAAAAAAATCTCCAAATTAATTTCCCGTATGTTTATCTACTCTTAGTTGAACTTTCTTTTATAAATTAACAACTCCCACATGTCATTCTCATATACACAACATAGAGCAAAGATATTAATTCAGATTAATAATGCATAAAAAATATATATTTTTTAATAAAATTATCTACAATTTAGGCCAATCCAATTTAATATGATTGATTTCCATTGGTTAAATCCCTCAATCTTTCAAATATTTTATAATATCAGGAAACTTGTTGAAACAAAAAAAGAAGAAGCAAAACACTAATAATTATCCTTAAGGTTTTATAAAACAGATTTAAGACCTCCCTATACTAATAGGGGTTTGAAAATTATGATAAAAAAGACTACAGCTAATTGTGGATAAAAAGTCAATGTGAATACACCAAATCAAAATTGCAGTTATTAATTTTGGCAAATTTTGATTCAACATTTTAGGTTGAACTGAAAATGTGTCAAGAAATATATAAAGCAGTGGTGGATATGGCCTCTACCTCTATCTCTGGAGAAAAAATAATTTTACTAAAATAATAAATAAAAGACTCTCAAAAATTTTATATTTTGAATATTAATAAAATATATTTCATATATAGATAAATGTTTATAATTACTAATAAAAAAAAAAAAATGTATCCATACATTTTAAATATAATAATAAATTCAAAATAAAATTATAGTCATTTACAAATGTACTAACATTGGGTATTCTAAATTGTCTCTCTCTCTCTCTCTCTATATATATATTTTTACATCAATTGCATCGATAATAAAATCAACACTAAATTTTCTAGCTGTCTTTCTCAATACATGTAATTCATCAATAAATTGTAAAAAAAAATATTTTATCTTATTATTAACTTCGTTTTGACAATAATCTTCATAGTAGAAAATACATATTTTGTTGTTACAACAAACATATATAAAATTAGTACAAAATGAATCAATTTATTAATAATATGGTAAATATTTAACTTTCTTGTTATCACCGGGATTTGATATAAATATGAAATTATTGATGTTTTTTGTAAATCTAAAATTTGATCAAAATTAAATTTGAAAAGTTTTAATTCAACTTTTAAATATATCTTTCTTGTTTAGAGAAGTTTTCAAAATAAATTTACTTGTAAGCAAACAAATATTTTTAATATTAAATGTCTTGTAGTCATTCATAAAATTTAAACACATACTAAAAACAGATAATAAAATATTTATTTTAAATCAATTATTTATTTTCTATAATTATGATGCTATTATAATTAAAAATATATCAATTTAATAATATTATTTCATTATAACAAAATATTTATCATTATGATATTGATCTCGACTTGTCATGTATGGAGCACTTATATTAATAATGTTATTTTCTTTATATTTTTCATAAAAGTAATTTATTTTCTCCAATAAAATATTATATCCATTTTCTCTTAATTTATGATTTTTTTTAATCATTACTAAATGATAAATTACATTTAATTTAACTTTTAACTATAAGATTTTCTTCTATTTTGAGGAGATAATATAATTTAAAAAAAAAATGGGAAAGAGGGCTAACAATAGTGTTTGTTGGAATTTCTTAGTAATATATACTAAGAATTTTTAGAAAATGGTTATCCCATCTCAGGAATCCACCACTGTATATTTGGGTGAAAATTTGTGGGGCAAAAAAATAATTTTATAGGAATTTTTTTATTTTTTTTGAAGTTTTTGGGTGTCATAACTATATAATAAAAATACTTATGTTAATTAATTATAATAAAATAAAATTTTATAAAATTTGAAGGGATTAAATATATATATATATTTTAAAATATGTATAAAATATCAAGTCAAAAATGAAATTTTAAAATTTTTAGAGATATCGATATACATATTTTATAAAAAAAAAAATACATAAATATATATTGCAAAAATCAAATTTGATGACCAGACCCCAAGCTCTGATGTAGTACAGTCCATATATATATAGGAATATTAAATCAAAACAATAAAAATAATTTGGTCTTATTGTCAGTAACAGACTGACCTTCTAATTTAGGGCCATAATGTCATAATGAGGGTCAAATGTACAATATATTTGTTCTGGGCGTATTGCAATGAATAATGTGGGTAGTATTATAATTTTTAATTTGATTTTGATTGAAATTTATAATTATAAATTTAAAAATTTAAAAATAATTTAAATACCATTAATTCAGGATAACAAGTGCTATTGCCATAGTTTCTCTGAACTAAATTTTGGAGGATATAGAATTAATATGTATAGAGAGTTGGTCATCAATTTCAAACCATTTGACAATATTTCAAACGTTTGCAAACAAAGTCTCCTGAAATCAGATACGACATAAAAATAGAGATCACAACTCAAAAGTGAGATTGCATTGTAATTAGCTCAATTTGGACCAAAGATGGAAATTTTTACACATTATATTTTATAATGTCTCCCACATTGAAATTTCAAGAATCCTTATCTAGGTTCATTTAAAATAAGCTAATGAGGCTTAGCCTGACTACATAGGACTAAGGCCTAAGATTTCTTGGTTCAGATACGAACTTCCGGTGTTGTATTTGGAAAATTTGATTAATTTGTGATAGTTTTGGTGTTGATATTATATTATAATATTTAATTTATTTTTAATAGAACATAAAATTTATTCATTAATAAAGAAGTACAAAACTTTTATATAAATTTATCATATTTAGTATTTACTCTAAAATATTAAAATTCTAATTTAAGTAGAAAAGATAACAACAAACATGAAACAACCATATAATATATAAAAAAAAAAATACAAAGTACATTTAAAAATAAATTAAACCTTTAAATTCTTTCCATTGTATAAAAAAAAAATGTTATCAAAGGGATATATATATATATGGTAAAAAATTTATATTTTTTTTAAGAAGTTTTGAGTTTAAATTTGTATTGAATGGGGAAGAATTATGGAAAAGAAAAATTACACTTACAAAATAAAATTATCAATTTTTTTGAAATAATTAAAATTATTAATAATAGGTAGTATCAAGTGGGTCCTAAGCCTCCACTCTTGTTTGTTAGATACTTAAATTTGTTTCAATCAATTTCAGCTTATTAGATTTAGATAGACATTTTATCCATAGAGAATTAAATCAATAAATTGAAAATAAAAATAAAAAGATATTATGAATAAGATAAATGTTAGAATAATACATAATTGATAAATTAGGATTTAGGAGAGGTCCCATGCATAAAAAAAATCTTGAAGAAAAATTAAAAATAATGCAATTAAGTCTAAAATGTCGAAATCATCCTGACCGTCTAATATTATAGTTTTAGTCTGTGATTGATCGACATGAAAATTGACACATCTGAATTCATTTTCTTATATTTGAGGGGAAAAAAATGGTTACTTTCATATGTTTATTAATAAGGGACCCATAATCCACATTAAACATTAGCCACCGACTTCGTTCTTCAGCATTTTTAAATAATGCAAAAATTACATTTCTGATTTCTGAACAAGTTTCACTAGGGACTTATAATTGTTGGTATTTTAATTTTTTCTAAAATATATTATATTAGTGATTGAATAATTTTGGTCTCGTAAATTTTTTAATTTTTAAAAAATAATCTTATATAAGTATTTTTAATATTTTTAAATTATCAGAGTGCTGATTTATAATTTTAAAATATTTAAAGTTGAAGAAATGATAAAAAAAAAAAATTATAGGTCATATAATACCAAAATAAGATTTGAAATGTAGTTAGATAATTGTAAATCAAGATATTTAAGGGTTGTAAATTAATAAAAATATTTATATGAGATTATTTTTAAAAATTGAAACATTTATCAAATTAAAAAATTATTTAAATATTAAAATAATATATTTTAAAAAGTTTAGACATCGGTATAATTTTTCCTCTAAAATATTTTCAATGTGTCCAAAAAGCAAAATATTGTTTTCATTATTTAATAATTGTTTTGTCTTTCTCTAAAAAATGAAAATGGAATACAATGCAAATTGTAAGATTTAATTCAGTTTATATAGTTTCACAGACATGTATTATAAATAATAATAGTTGTATATTTTGCTGACTTAAATTTGAGAGAAATTGTTAAATTTTGATAATGGGCTAGTGGGTAAATGGAATGAGATAATGTCACAATGAATAGGATTGGAATTTAGAATGAGTTTAAGATTTAATTATAATTAAAAGTTAAAATAAATTATTAGTTAATTATATTTTAAATTTATATATAGTTTTCATAATTTCATTATTTTTGTAATATGAGATTTTATTTTTATAACAGAAATTATATATATATACTAAATCAATATATATACAATAGTATATGTTTCTCCTTACATGTTTTTTTTCATGGCGAAATAGTCGTGTCCTTGTTAAAGTTTTCATTCTATTAAGAGTTAATTATTATTTTTTTTTTAAATTTAAAATGATTCGATATATTAATTTTTTTTTTACTTTTTAAAAATATATTAATTTTTTATTAACGAATATCTCATTATATTAGTATTTTTTTGGTCTAATTTTTTCGTTAATCAACCTTAAAATGGTTAATAATGATAATAAAAAAATAGAAATATTCTTACACTTTTATTTTAATTAATTACATTCTATTTTTTTATTTAAAAAATATTTTTTAGAGTTAAAAAATTCATTTTCATATTTTTGAAAAATTTAAAAATAAAAATAAACAAAAATATTTTTTATATTTTATTTAAAAAAAATAATTTAAGAAGAAATTAAATTATTTCTTCTTAAATTTTTTAATACAAATAAAAAATTTATTTTCATATTTTTTATAAATTTAAAAATAAAAAGTAAAAATATTTTTTAAAAAAATATTTTTTTTATTTTTTATTTTCAAATTTTTATTTTTTAAAAAATAAAATAAAAAATATTTTTATTTTCAAATTTATCAAAAAATATGAAAATGTATTTTTTAACCCAAAAAAAAATTTTAAGCAAAAATAGAATATAATTAATTAAAAATAAAGGATAATAATATTTTTTTTTACTGTATTTATTGACTATTTTAAAATTGATTAACGGCAAAATTGAATGAAATGATCTAATAGTATATTATAACATTCGTCAGAAATGAGTTAATGTATTTTTAAAAAGTTAAATGAACTTAATATATTAGATCATTTTACAAGAAAAATAATAATTAACCATTTTATTATTAATATAAGATGCAACTCTCATTATGAACCTAAAGAAAATAAAATTTATGAAGGATAATAATGATACAAATAATTTTTATTTTTTGCGAGCACTAATTCACCACGAACAAGTGTGGTGAATTTCTGCTTATTCACCTTATATAGCGACTAAAAAAACAAAGACTATGCTATATTTATTGTGTATATTAAATTTAATATGAGAATTATATATGAGTATAAAAAGATATTAATATTTTTATATTGAATAAAATAATAAATATATTTAGAGTAAATTATCCAAAAATTATTAATGTTTGATAATTTTCCTAATCTGGTTACTAAAGAATTTTTTTTTTTTATAGAAGAATAGTAATTTTTTTTTTTAATTAGCAATCACCTGAGAGTATTATATTAAAATCTCACTAGGGTGGATCACCATTGGAGTGGATAATATGACATAATATGTGACCCACAACTATTTGACTCAACATGTTATTTCAGATATAAATCAAATAAATTTTTGTGGGCATATTATAAAAACTCCCAAAATTTAATGAGTATTTGAGTCATTTATATTTTTAGCATTAATTTAATTATTTTTATTTAAAATATTCTTTTAATTTTTTTTTATTTTTCTATCAAAATATTCTTTTAATTAATTTAAGTAAAAATATTTTTCTAATTTTAAATTTTATTTAATTTTCGTAAATTTAAATAATAATTTTGCCTTAAAAATCAATATAAGAATTCCAAATCATTTGTTATTTTTTTCATCCAAAATATTTTTATAATTTTTTAAGTGAAAATGTTGTTGTAATTTAAACTTTCTAAATTAGAAGATATTTTTCTAATAGATTAATAACTATTAGATTTATTAGATGACCTCAATAAATTATATAAACTTTTATATAGGAAGCAACAACTCAAGATTAAAATTTAAAATTTATTAGATGATTTTATATTCAAATCAATAAATAATTTATTTAAATTTTAATGTGGCAAAATAATTCTTCATTTTCTTTTTAAAATTTAAATTAGAAGATTCACTAAAAAAATTAAAAGAATGTTCTCAATGAAAAAGAAAAAAAAACCCTTTTTTTATTTATAGATTGATTTTTAGGAAAAATTTATTAAATAAAGTTTAAGGTTCAAATTACAAGAATGTTTTAATAAAAAATATTAAATAAAAGTTTTATTTTGATAATTAAATAAAATTTAAATTAGAATAATACTTTCACTTGAAAAATTAAAAGAATATTAATAAAAAATAAAAAAAATATTAGTAAAAATAATTAAAATATTTAATTAAAAGAATATTGGAATGGAAAAAATAATTAAAATAATCCAAACACAAAAAAAAATATAAATGACTTTAAAAATATTAAATTTTATGTAATGTGGTTATTAAAATACATCTAACGAAAATCCAAAATAACAGTCTAAGCCAGATGATTGGGATGACGTATCATGTTACATAACTCACTCCAGTGAAATTTTTACCTGAATCTTGCCAATAACATTTATTTAAGAAAAAAATAAAAATTTTAAATATTTAACTTTAAAAAATTAATCTTTAATGATCACATTATAAAAATTATCAAAATTAATTTAGTAATTTTTTAGATTTTTTTTTTCGATATACTTATAATAAAATTTTAAAATATAAGTTTGATCTTGCCCTGATTTCGTTGGGACTATACCTTTACACACATACTTATTTTTTTATTTTCTATAAAATATTAATAATATTTTATTTATAATTAAAACTAATTAAAACTCAAAGAAAAATTTACAGTAAGAAAGAGAGGAAAAAAAAATAAAAACTAGCAGGAAATAGAGATTTAGGGAAGGGAAGAATTTTCCCCTTGTTAGGAACAAAGGCGAACCATGACCCTCCACACTCCACCCTCATCCTGCTATGATTTTTATATCTAATAGTTGGTGTATGAGATTAATAATTGAGAACTGAAATGTTTAATAAAATAATGTTTTAAAATTTAATATTAATAATTTAAAATTTTGTTATTATAATATTAGCTTCCAACCTGTCATTGATTCCCTATACACTAATTCTAAAAACTAATGCAAATGTGATCATTATAATGAATGGAAAATTTCAAAGTTATAAAGGCTAAATTTGAAATTTGCTCCCCCAATTACTTGCCTAGAAAGTAAGATATGCATCATTAGTACTTACATAAGATACCTTGGCCTCAAAATTCCCTTTAATAATTTTTAAAAAAATTCTTCTAGATATCTCATAAATCAGAGTTAATAACAATTAATTGTGATATTTGATTCTAGGAATGGCAATTACTCAGGAAATTAAATTCTGAGTGCTTGTAATGAAACAATGAATGAGCATATAACCTGCTCAAATATAAATCCCATATTACACGGAACATTAGGGACAACATGTGAACTACATTCTCTTGAGGGTGTTGGGATCATAGGATGTTAATTCTATGATCAAGTATAAAAAGGGAATATATATTTGTATGTCTGTTTTATAAATATGTATGTATATATTTAATTATTTTTATATAAATTTGACTTCAATTTCATTTCGAATCGGAAACTTATCACTACTTTTATCCTTACAGACTATTCTAGTAAATTAGTACTACGGAATTGAAAACTCATTTGATATAATTCGCCAAAAAAAAAAACACATTGATATAAATATATTTACATTCTATGTTTAAAAAAAAAATTGCTATATGAGATTCAGTTGTTTCTTCTTGTGCTTTGCTTTTGGAAGCATAAAGTTTTAATCTTTTTAGTTAATTCGATTTTTCAATGAAATAGAATGTGTATAATATATTATCAAAATTAACCTCATACTCTCATTTGGGATGATTTGTCCTCATATTCTGCAATGTGTAAATAAAATGATTTTACAAAAGGATCTTCAAATAATAAATTGTAATTAAATATTGACTGAATTATTTTCAGAATTATAAAATTATAATTAAATTTCAATTTCAATCAAAATCGATTAAATAAAATAAAAAAAAAAAGAAACCACATCCAACAACCTTATAAAATGTAAAGAGTTTATGTTGTATTATTGTGTGTGAACCTCCCACTAGACATTTTAAATCGGGTAGTCTTTATTAATTAATATTCAACATTAACATTAATTATTTTATGCATAAAAAAGTAATTACTAATAAATAAGAGAATCAATCATCTTCAGTTATGAGATATATATGAATAGTTTTAAACAGGGAAGCCATGAGGAAGTTTCTGTTCCTTGTAAATGCAGTTGTAAATAACATAAAGTATAGAGAAAAGGGCATGAGAGTTGCCGTGGTTAATGGAAAGTCAGAGATTGGAATAATATATTTTTAAGTCGATTATAATCTAGAATATTGAATTTTTTATGAAAAAAATTGGCCAATTGGTATTTTTTCAATCCTTTTCATGTAGAAGAGATAAATGACTTAGTCAACTATATGAAGGATAGGATTTCACTTATATATATAATATATAGAATTTTGGGGCCAATTTGGGTATTATATTATTTCAATAATGTGTCTGTGTAACTTGTAAAGAGATAAGTAATTATGGTTGTCCACGTTTTAATTCGCATGTCTGTTTTATATGTTAATTTTCAAATTTGAGAGGTATTTTATTTTATTTTAGGAATATTTTGCTAATGATGTAACTTATTTTTATTAAATAAAAGTATTTGATTTCTCCTAAAAAAAAAATTAAACCATCTAGATGACATCTAAAAAAATTCTCTCTATTTTTTTTAGGAGAATTAAACAGGCCAATAACATGAATATTTTAAGTATATTATAAATAAGTAGCAGATGCATTTAAATTTTCTATAATACATATATATAATTTTTTTAATAAACTTACACATCATAATTATAATTGTAATTACATCATCATCATTATCTTCAAATAAATAATTATAACAAATTATTTTTTTTTTTTTTTAGTTTGGAGGAAAAAATTAAATCTAAATTTATTATGTATGTTGTATATGTATTTATTATTAAATTATATTTTTGTGTGTAATAAATTAATTAAGGTTAATCATAATATATTATGTGAAAATATATTTAAATATTATAAATAATTAATGGTTCTTTTAAGCTTTCAATCCGCTCGAGGAACAGAAAGCAATTTCTTACACATTTGCCGACAAATTATACAATAATATAAGAAATATAATCATTTTTTCATGATGAAAACCTTTTACAACCACGAATATGAAATTGATGTGCTAGGACATTTTTTTAGCTGAAAATAGATATATATTGCGAGTGAAAGGTAATATGAATTTTAAAGCAAGGCAGAACCTAAACTGTGAAAATATTAATATTGTGTGGTGGTTTTTCTTGGAAATTTTAAAGAAATATAATTAACAAGTTTAATTAATTAATAGGGAGATTAGGATAGGTTTAATTATATCGTATGTATTTGACTTTTTCTCTATTAATTATAACATAGATGGAGTAAGAGCTGGGGAGCTGGCAAGTGCCTACCATTGAATGAAGGGATCTAAAAACAAGGCCAAATTTGATGAGATCATCAACAAAGAAACTATGGTGTGTAATATATCTATATATATATACACCTTAGTTATTAGGATATATTATGTTTATTAATATATAATTAAGAAAATGGATAATCTTATTACCGTATCTCTTTCTCCCTTAATGAAGCAAAAAATCATCATGTCCACTATAATCAAGACTTCACCTTGATTGAAGATAGAGGCATATTTTGTATTGGTTTTGTTACATTGGGAAAATGAACTGTAACTAGATCAAATTCTTTAATAGGGTTTACTTAATTTAATCATGATATAATAATTAAAAACGATAAAAAGGAGAATTATTACTTGTTAGTAGCTAGGCAAAATGAACTGTATTCATTAATTAGGATTTGTTTTAATTAAGGGAAATAAAAAAGACCCTAATCAATAATGAAAGATATAAGATTAAAAAAAATGATAAAGTCATTTTCAAATTGCTAATATATTTAATAAGATTTGGATTATGTTCACATTAGCCTGCACGTCCTCTATAAACTAATACCAATAGCTAATCTGTCAACATGGCGGCCAATATTTTAAAGGGCTACCCTTCCCTTTCTCTACCTTCTCTCATTTCTTCTTCTTCTTCTTCTCACATCACCACCAACCTAACCCCTCTCTCTCTTTATCTCTCTCTATTTTCTCTCCTTTTTTGTTCTTCACCATCATCATCGTCATCTCTTCTCGCCGGTCGGTCACTTTGATCAAGAGTAATAGCAGATTAATTCAAGGTACTTTAGTAAAGAAATTATGGACAGTAAATTCAATAACCACCACCACCTAATCACTGACCAAGGAGAACGATAATACTGAAAGTGGTCCTGACTCACCTCCTTCTAGTTTGCTAACGACATGAAGAATATGACTTCTTCTTCTTCTTCTTCATCTCCAAAAAGAAGGTATTGTATATAATTATATGTCTCTTTTGAAATCCCAATTTTGCTTAAGATCATATATGTAATATTTATAGACTTTTATTGTTAAAATTTTGTGTTATGATTTGTCAGTAGCAAACGAGCAATACAGAAAAGAGTAATTCATGTGCCAATTAAGGATGTAGAAGGCTCACGTCTTAAAGGCGAGAGTGCTCCTTCACCGTCTGATTCTTGGGCTTGGAGGAAATATGGCCAGAAACCCATCAAGGGTTCCCCTTACCCCAGGTAATTTATCTGCTTAATAATACAACACAGAAAGATCAAAGAAACGGATCAATTATTAGAGTAGTATCCAAAACTGAGTGATTATCGATTAATAAAATTAAAATTAAAATTTGTCTATTTTTTGTTTTGCAGAGGATATTACAGGTGTAGTAGTTCAAAAGGATGTCCAGCTAGAAAACAAGTAGAGAGGAGCGGTACGGACCCATCAACACTAGTAGTCACCTATTCTTGTGAACACAACCACCCTTGGCCACCTCCTTCAAAGAGCCACCATCACCACCACCGCCACCATAACAATAACACCTCCACTACCAAAACAAACATGGCCAAGCCTGAAATCTCCACGCCCACCCAACCAGAAAACCCAGAACCTGAACTCGAACCCGAACATGAAGAAAGGTTCACTGAGCTTGGAGACGAGTCACTAATAAGTACAGATGAGTTTAGCTGGTTTGGAGAAATGGAAACCACCTCTTCCACCATCCTCGAAAGCCCCATTTTTGCGGATGACAGGATAACGGCGGAGGCAGAGGCGGCTATGTATTTCCCGATGAGAGAAGAGGATGAATCGCTGTTCGCCGATCTTGGGGAACTGCCGGAGTGTTCGACGGTTTTCAGGCACCACCGTGGTGTGGGCCCACAAGTTCAGATCTGCTGACACGTTCCATTGTTATAAAATCCAAAGGTGGCGCATCGTGCACCACAAGATAACAAAACAGAAAATTAATTTTTAATTTTAATTTTAATATTATGTTTTTATTAATTTTTGATTATTGTTTTTAGCTTTGATTTCAGTGTAGTAAGTGAATAAAAGTCCAATTCTGATGTCTGTCGCTATCTTATTGTAATTATGTGCATTTGCCGTCTCAGAATGGATTATTTCATTTAATTTCATATCCTCAAAAGAAAAATAATTTTTTTTTGTATAAACAACAATCAATCACATTTATTATTTTTAGTTGATTACAATGTCACCCTTTTGTATTTTCTTTGCTATAAATTTTTATTTTGTCCTCATTCTTTTTAAAAGATTAAAAAAAAAATGAATCTTTATTCAATTTTCTTTTTATAATTTTTTTTTTTTCGAGATTGATCGTTCCCTCTATTATTGATTGAATTGAAAAGTTGGCTTTTTGGCTTACACATACTCTACCTTTTTCTTTTCTTAACATTCTAATTAGTTTGGGGAAAAAAAAAAGCTTTGGAATGAAAAAATAAATAGTATTTATATTTATACATGTGAGACACGTTCAATTACTTAATACTATTGTTTTTAAAAGAAAATAAAATAATAATCATTTTAATGAATGAGACTTGTACGAGTGATTTAGAAAATTGTTTTATGAGTAATTGAGGGAATAAGGACACATCTAGATGTTGGGTCTCATATAAGACTCGAGGCCGTGAGACTTGTTAGAACTGCTTCTAGAATAGTAGTCCAAATGAAAGCATTTCAAGTTTGATTAACGATGAGCAATCTCTCCGAGACGTGAGAGAGAGAGAAAGAGAAACTTTCTTCATAGAGAAGGCTCAGATAAAAGCTCTTTTGCAAGGCTGAAGCACTATGGAGAATAGAGGAAAGGACTCCTCATTATCCTCAAGGAGAATATACACATGGCAACTCACGAAATTTATGATTCTCATACATTGACACTTTTAATATCGGGTTAACCCCCTGCGACACTACCCATATGTGCAGGCAAGATACCTCATCATTACTGACAGAGGAGTACTGCATGGCACTCTACTAACCACAATCGATCCCATAGTATTATAGAGTCATACATACATTTAGCATATGTACGTATAATGGGCAATATAAACTTGATCAAGTCGACTGCCCTTAAATTAGAAATAACTTCACTTGAACCACCTTTAAGATGAAGATACTTGTCCAGCCTCTTGATCCGATGGTATATCCATAAAATATAAATTAGAAAACTGTTACAGCTTCTGGATCTTTTTCTCATTTTTTAATATTAGAGCAATACATGCATGGGAGATAATTTTCCTCAGAGATTATTCAATTAGTCCCTAATTTAGTCATCCGAGTAGTCATGCTTAGTCTAAACTTGGCCTTTTGATATTATTTATTTATTTCACAATTTCAAAGAATCTATATTGATTCCAGCCAATTTAAAGAGACTCAATATCTTCTTTTCAAAAATTAATGGATCATCACATATATAAAAATAAATATTATTTTTTCATCTTTAAAAAAATTAAGAAGATCAATCATATAATACATGATTTATTTGATACAATTTTATTTATTAATGTGATATTATAATTAAATAATTATTTAAATTTACATTTAATTACATTCTAATAAATATAGTGTTAAGTAAAAAGAAAAGGGTAATGTGAAAAGTGTGAATAACGTTACATCTCTCTTTAGCCAATGACAAACCCAACTTTTTGTCACCAATAATGCATTCAAATTAAGAATTAGGTGCATATGGTATTAAAGTCGATAAATATTGGATAAGAAAGCCTAATAGCTAGGGCGGACTTGATATTTCTTCACACTGATAACGTGTATGTATGGAGAGCCACAACTTGATGGAGGTTCTTCCACTTGTAGGGAGCAGCCATGGTTTAATTGCGATTTGGCTGCTGTATATATCCATGCAATCAATTTAGTGTACTATTTGGTGGGTGAGTTCACTCATTATAATTTAATTTTTATGTGAAAATTTAGACATAAATCAAATTCTAGAGATTAATTTAATTCTCAAACAAAAAATCTTTAATACTATAAATAATTAAAAATTAACTCAAAATATCTTACTGCGCTAGAAAATATAATAACTCCAAGAAATTTAATATAATCTAACAGATGGTGTAAGTTTTGGTTGTTTATCATTTTGTACAATAAATTAGATGTAAATGACTGTTGAAAAGATATTAATGTTTTTTTAATAAAAATATATTGATATTTTTATTTATTTGATATATTTTTATTATTATATTAGATATATATGCATTCAATTTAACTAATTCGACTTAATTTTAAAATCAAAATTAATTTGAGTTTGATATATTAATTTTTGTTGTTTCTATTAATAATTTTCTAATGATTAAAAAATACTAAACCCAGATGAATAACTTTTGAAATTTAATTAATAAAAAGGTTATTAAGATTCAAAATTCTATTAATTTCTATAGTAAAAAAAATAAAACTCTAATTTCATAAGATCTTGACAAACTATATAGTATGTAAAATCTATTATTATTATTATTATTATTATTATTAAAAATAAAAAATTTGAATCTTATATAATAATTTCATATAAAAGCAGATTTTCTCTTTCCTAAAGAGCCTCTTTGATTTCTAACTTAGGGCCCCTAGTTCTAGACAGAGCCTAATAATTGGGTCAAATCCATGGTTGGCAATAGAAATATATACTTCCTTTGTAATAGGGTTTTATGTGATGCACGTTGAAATAAATAAATATATAGTCGTAGCTCACAAGTTGGATGGTAATTAATAAGGATGATTAATTGTTTGGATTTGGATGAGATTCAAATGATTGGCTGCCCAAAGCAAAAATTTCCAAATGGAACTACCAAAAAGTTGACTTTTAGGTGAATTTTATTTTTTCAACAGAGATGTTATTTATTTATTTTTTCATAAAACAAAACATACAATATACAATAGATCAAACAAGAAAATTTTCTAGTGAGAGAGTGATGATCAAACAAAATAAAATCAGATTGAATAACTATTTTTGAGAGTCATCAAGCTAAAATTAACTCCAAGAAGGCTCTTTAGGAACCCTTGTTTGTGGATCTGTGTAAATCACCATCGAGGAATTGAAATCAGCTTGTTCCACTGAGTTTTTACATGCATTATACAAAAGTTTTCTTCAAGACCAGTCATTCTAGCCTTCTCTTTCAATTTAAAACTTTGAAATCCATACTATATCTAATTAGATTAGACTAGTATGACTCTAAGAAAAGATAAAACTCCAAACAAAACTCAAAATCAGAAGAAAGAAGAGTTTTTTTTTTTAACAAATTAAAATTGAAAAAATATATTTTTTTTTATTAGTTTAAATGTGTGTTTTTTTCTTTGTTGACCACTCATTTACGTTTCATTTCTTTTCTTCTTTTTTTTCTAAATGTAAATCTAATATAAATTTTATTTTTACATTAAATGTAACAAATATTTTTTAAAAAAAGAAAAATTATTTTAATTATAATTTTATATTCATATATGGAGGGATATAGGAGAGAGAGGAGAGGAAAAATGGGTAGAAAAGAAAAAATTGAAAGAAAAATCGTTTCTATTTAGATTTGTTATTTGCTCATTTTTAACTTATTGAATATATATATATATTTGAGAATGAAATTATTGAATATATATAAAGATTAATAGTTAATTAATGAAAGCAACATGATTCATTTAATATTAATAATGATGCTTGAACTAAAATATTCTTTAAAAACAGCAGATTTTGGTGTATTTGAAGAATCTGTTCTTTTTTTTATGAATGATTCTTTTGTTTTGTTTTTTTCCTCCTTGGCATGGAGATGTATGTTATCAATTTAAATTAATCCACTTTCTTTTTTCGCATATAAATCGAGGAATTCAAATTCTTCAATTTTCCAAAAAACTGCTTTGTTGTTTCTTGACTTTCATGTATATGGGTTGTGAATTCTTGACAAATTAATTGCAGATTTTCCCAAGAAACTCCATCAATGGACATTTTCAAAGCATAAAAAATTATTAAAAAAAAAAAATCCATGGTTTAAGAATCAATAATGAAGCAATGACTCAATCATTTATTTAATTTTTTAGAGAAACTTCCCACAGTATCAACGCAACAATAGACCAATATTTTATTCTAATAATCTTATCTCTGTAGATATTTCAGGAATGATTATAGACAAAATAAAAATAAAAATTAATTAAATTAAAAGGAAAAAGAAAAAAATAGATATGGCCCACATGGTATCAGAATCACTAAAGTTGATTTCAGTTCAATATTCTGCTAAAATATCTAAAACATTCAATTAACAGTTCTTAGTGAGACAAACTCGGCCACAATAACATGACAAACTCGGCCACAATAAAATGCACAAACCTGCAAAAGAAGAGACTGCAAAGACAAGCAAGGAACCAAGCCTTGCTATAATTAACTAGCAGGAAATGAAGCTCAAATCAACTGAGGTCAACCCAAATATAAGAGTGATAGTGTAATTTAATTGAATTAACTATGAATTAATGCAGAAAAATGTAATTCCAAACATTAATTAATACAACTAAATAGATAGCTTGTTGCAGATTTGGACTTTCACTCCCAACCATTTTAAAATCAATAGTGTAATATTAACCTTGTTCCTAATTAAGCTCTCCATCAGCTAGAAATAACAGTCAAAAGGAAAGCTCTGAAAATCAAAACAATAAAAATCAAATCCCCATCTCTCCTACTGTTGGCATCTTTTGAGAAAATTTTACACAATAATGGTGTACATGAAAACAGTCAGCAGCGAAACAAACCAGCTCCATCCTTCGTAACAATTGAATTCAGACTAAACTCCTAGCCTGAGCAGCACCCTGCTCTCTTCATAGCAGAAACATCTTTACCAACATCAATTTTCTCTCCTTTGGAAGGAACAGCCGAAGCAGCATTTTCATCGCCAGTTTCCATAGCCTTCTTGCTTACAATTCTATAGATCTGAGTAAGCACTTCAGCAAATGCATTGTCCACATTAGTAGCTTCCAGCGCAGATGTTTCCATGAAGTAGAGCGACTCTCTCTCTGCAAAGGATTTCCCATCCTCAGTTGAGACAGCCACAAGGTGGCGGAGATCTGATTTATTACCTATGAGCATAACCACAATGTTGGGATCTGTGTGGTCCCTCAATTCCCTTAGCCACCTTTCAACATTTTCAAATGTAGAGTGCCTGGTGACATCGTACACAAGTAAAGCCCCTACTGCTCCACGGTAGTAAGCACTAGTTATGGCACGGTACCTACAAAACACACATAATACATTCAAAATAACAATTAGTGGAAGAGAAGGCAGTGTGTGATTTATACAAATTTACAGTCACAGAAAGCAGAATAGCATTACATATTAAAGGAAACAGAAACAACAAAATCCTACGGAAACATCAAATTAACGACTAAACTGATTTGGCATCCAAACACAATTTATTTACTGCTATAGCAAGGGGCCCCAAAGATTCAGCTAGAGTGAAGCACACTCGAGAGTCTCTTTGTTAAGATGTGAATAATAGTTTCCAAAAGATCTATATCCCACAAAGGCAGCAAATTATTAGCTTTTCAAGTTAAAAAATTGATTTCTATGAAGCGCCAAAGCATCTAAATGACCATGTAATTCACTAAATCATCCAGTAACATTCAGTCAAGTTGTGACAGGTCCACATGCATTATATAGTCAGTTGAAGTAATTTTACTGAATCGCTGAATCCTTAACCAGACAAAAGTATCAAGCTTCCTGAACAACATGATAATTGTGATAAGATCGGTTTATAATTGTGATTAGATAGTCCATTAAGACAAAAGATACAGTGACACTATTGAAAAGAAATTAAGTATGAACTTATATCAATGGTTTCACACTTATGCAGTAAAATTCACCTTATGTTATGATATATTAGAAACAAGATTTCCGCCCTTCTCAAAAGGACCTTTGAGTTTTGAATGCATATAACTGGAATAAAACGAGTTTTTCAAATTAAATATGACTTCAATTAACCCACCATTATTTTGTATGTTATGAAATGCACATTAATTTAGCATCAACTGTGACATGTCAGCAAAAATTCCAAAATTTAATCTGTGGTCGTACCGGGAAAAATGGAAAAAATTTTAATGAAATTATACTGGTATGAATATATGGCATGACATCGAACAACATTCATTAAATATCTGGAGAGACTTAGAAATCAGAAGTTCAGTAAGTCTAGAAGGGGGAGGAGGAAAGAGAAGATAAGCAGAAAAAAGACAAAGGAAGAGAAGGAGGTCAAACTTATCAGCCCTGGAATTTCTTTTGTTTAATATCTCTTGGGAATGTGCAAGACTAAAAGCAAAGCCTTGAAATTCAGAACCTGTAAAATAAATAGGGATTTTACTGGAATTTTATGGATATTTGCAAGATCTTATAGTTTCCTTTCTCTCATATAAAGTGTCCCAGTTGCCTCCAACCATTAACATTCATCAGAATTTGAACTTGAAAGAGAAAACAGGAAAACTCCCAAAGAATTCGCCCCACATCTATAATTCAACAAATCAATACTTGCATCCTCAAAAAGTTGGGAAGCAGAGGAAAAACAGAACCAAGTGAAAAGGAAAGACAGCTACAACCTCAAATGCAAAGATATTAAAATCCTGCAAGGACATCAATGCAAAGTCAATAAGGATATGACTTTCAAACACAGCATCTAATCCCAAAACTCTAATCTACATGCTAACAAAAAGAGAACCTTGAACCAGCTGAGAATTTCTTTCCCAGAGAACACATCCAAAAAGTTGATCCATCTTCATAAAGACATAATGGATATGTGAAAAAAAAAAAAAAAAAAAAAGAAGAAGAAGAAGATAATCTACCAATATAATTGCTTATTCCATAAGCAACTTAAATAAATGAAGTAGTAATACCAGTTCAGTATCATCATAGCTCTTGTAAAACTTCCACTTTATGATACCTTTTACCAAGTTGCCATTGCTTGAACGTGCACACTGCCACCACAATATTGGCTCAAACAATACAACTGAACAAGAGCTTCTGTATAGTACTTGAGTGCATCACCACCACCATTGCATCAACAGTCAACACCATCTCATATGCACAGCAGCAAACCACCTTCATCTTTACCTTTTCCATCACTAATGTATTGCACAAAGGCATCAATGTATGCCAGACATGGATATGTTTAAGAAGGGCACAAGCTTTCCTATACATAATTAGAATGCACTGTCCAATATGCATGAAAAACAAATAAATTCACAGAAATAATAAAGGACAAACATGGCAACAATGACATAACATGACACAAGTTCTATTTCTATTTGAGATCATCAATACAATGGGATGATATATGCAGAAATTCTTTATATCTAGTTAGCATTTAATACATAGCACAGATGGAACTCCAGAGTAGATATGACAAATTAGGTTAACCGAGAAACACTAAAAAAAAAAAAAAGCCTCTTGAGGATTGTTTGACTAGGCTCAAGTTCTATAAACTCAAATAGGCTTGAAGCAAGCTTAAAGCTGTGAGAAGGCAAGATTTTTCTATGCATCCTAAAGAGCATTAATTAATTACTGTTTCCTAGTAAAGAGTTGCAATGCAAAGATCACTAAAGAACCTAGGAAATATTGAACTAAGGCCTTAAGTATTATCTCCACCAGACTGTACTAGTAAACTAACTGGCATTTTGCAAAGGAAAGGGGTTTCATGAAGTTGGTTTTGTTTTGTATTTGGAAGTGAAAGCCATGTGAACTTGGCCTGAACCACTTCAGGATCTCTGTACCTTAAACCTAGGCTGCATATCTAATTAGGATTTTTGTACCTTAAACCTAGGCTTCATGTCTAAAACTACCCACAACAATAATCATAAACAACCATAATAGCACTCAGAAGTAAAAAAATTCTTAGAATTAAGAAATTACGTTAAAGAAGGTGGGTAGAAAATTTGAATCTGATGTAAAGGAATTTGTTATAAAAAGTGAAAGACATAGCTATTGCTAGAACTGTTAGGGTACACCATAAAATTACAATACTTGAGCCTGAGGCATAAAAATAAAAATATTAAACAAAATGATAAAGAAAAGGAATCAGGTATCACTAAATATATCAGTCTGACCAAATACGCATATGGCACTTAACAGGAGGGAAATATTCCAGAAATTAGGAGCAGCTGCTATAGGAGACATGCATATCTATCAGTACCATAGCTTAAACAATACTTGTGATGTAAAAAAGCCTGAGTCTGATTTTATAAAATTAAAGAAAAAGTGAAAAACATGAAATACTAAAATGCTAATGGCAAAGATCAAAGGGAATGTGTTGTTCTCTCGATGTATGGACCATAAAGTAAAGGAAGGGGGTCGTAGCCATAAATTAACAATCACGACATAAATGACCAGAGAAGAATTGGCAGGAAAGAGAAAAAGGTGCTAAGGACGGACTATAAAGTAAAGGAAGGGGGTCATAGCCATAAATTAACCACCACAACATAAATGACAAGAGAAGAACTGGGAGGAAAGAGAAAAAGGTGCTAAGGACAACCTAGATAATGTCACTTGATAACAAGATGTGAAAAATACAAAATAATAATCAGCAAAGCATAACAAAGATTATTAGCTACATCAATTGTAATATGCAGCAAGATGCACTGTGAACTAAAATTGGAGAAATATGTATATAAAAGTTTATATGCTGCAAGAGAAATCAAAACCACAGCTATAGCTGAGGATATAAAGACCTGCCAAAACAAGTTCTGGTCAGAATGCACACCATAGCTAATTCACAAAAATTGAAAACTCCAACCAGAAATAATCTTTATGCACACTAAAGAATAGAATACAAAAATATATCCTGTTCACATCAACTAGTGGTCTCACAGGAAAAAAAAAATTATAAGATTTGTACACCTATATAATTCTTAGGCCTTCTATCTTTCCCCCCTTTCCACACTAATTATATGACCAAAGTGATAAAAAATTCTCAAGGCACGGCCCAAAATCAAAGTCAGAAACCCCACCATAAACCTGTCTAAAATCAAATCACAGTCTAATTTACCTCAGCATTTCTCATGCCATCAATGTAAGGATTAAACTAGAGATAAACTAATTCAGGCAACCTGATTTTACAGTATGCAAGGTGAGTTAACAAATAGTTACAGTTAGGTTGAATGAACGGACTACACAGTGAGGAAAGCTTCCCTTTCCCTTAACTCTTCAAACCACATGCCATCCAAGTCTCCAGCACACAACACCGGAGAGTTTATGAACGAAGTGAGATGGAAACTGCATAATTTGTCATAAGTAACATAATGCAAATGCAACTCCAACTAAAACATAAGACTGAAGACCTTAGTCTGTATCATAAAATGTGAAGTGCAGCAACTACAAGAAGTCCAATATAGCTTTTCCTTTTCTATCTGCAAACATCTAATACCAATAATATTATTACTTGAAAAGTTTTACTTAATTCCCAACGCGGTGTCGAACTTCTTATACAACAAGCAATGTAGACATGCAAACTTTCATACAGAAGCGGCAAAATGTCAAGATCTACCGGTCTTCATAGCAAATCTAAATCCAAAACTTCCTAAAACCAAGATCACTAGCTATAAAAGCAAAGTGATCCCACTTGACGCTAACCCAAGAAATTCAGCATCCAATTTACTTCTCTTTCCCTCGATTTTCCCAGCAAACAACTATCCAGAAAACACATATAATATCTAATTAGCAGTCGAAGCCTCTTATTTATAGAATACCCAGATCGCAAGAGCAGAAAACTGAGGCAAAAAGGTATAAAATATCTAAAAAGAACAGCCAAAAAAGACAACCCAGCTCACGATTTAAAAGCTAAAGAAAAAATTACCAAAAAAACACAAAATCTCTAAAATACACGAAGAACACGGATCATAAAAACAACCAAAAACATGAAAAACAACGCGCAAAAACTTAAAGAAAACCCAGATCACAAAATTCACAAACATTTAACAAAAAGGAACACCCAGAATACAGACCTTTCTTGGCCAGCAGTGTCCCAAATCTGGGCCTTGATAACTTTACCATCGACGTTCAAGCTACGAGTAGCGAACTCCACTCCAATAGTGGACTTAGACTCCAAGCTAAACTCATTGCGAGTAAACCTGGAAAGCAGATTGGATTTTCCAACACCAGAATCACCGATCAGAACAACCTTAAAGAGGTAATCGTAGTCATCTTCAGCTCTATAACCTGCCATCACTTCTCTCTCCTCTTGCTTCGCTTCAAAGAAATGAAGAGATGGGTATTCTAATTTATCAAAATCACTCTTAAATCTAAAAGCTTTTTGTGTATTTATTTGACCCTTTTCGTATGTGAACGAGTTGGAAATGGGTGAGACTGCTGTCTCCTTCGCCTCTCTCTACTCCAGAGGAGAATTTTGGAGAAAAGTTGAAATGATCTTCCTTTCTTGAATCCAACTTTTAATTACTATATTACCCCTTGGCATTGCTCTTATAAATGACTTTACATAAGGGTTTTTTATATTTTTATATGAGTTTAATTACTTTTCTAATTATAGGTGATCCTCAATATGGTAGTCTTCAAGGTAATTAATTGTCTTAATTCAAATCCACCAAAAAATATTGTCTTAAGTCATGTGGAGTATAAAATAGATATATGTTTATTTTCTTTTTCTTTTCTTTTTTGGTACAAATTATGTCCCAAGAAATTGGGAGTAAACTTTTTGAATTTTTTTTTTTTTATTTCATTTTTTTTATGCTTCCTTCCTAGCTTTTTTTTTTTTAACCATTTATAAGAAATACTCGAAGGTAAGAAATTTCATTCATTTTATTTTTTATATTTATAATCTTCAAAATAAAATAAAAATAAATGAGATGAAATGAAATTATTGTCTTTATATCTTGTGTTTGATATAATCACAAAATATTTGTGAATGATAGCATTTTTGAATTGGGCATGATCTGCTATCAATTCTCATTGTTTTATGCTCATCAATTTCACATTTAAATAAAAAAAAATTAATATTTGATTAGTTTAGATGATAAATATTTTAATAATTTAAATAATGATCTCGAATTTAATTTCTTGTAAATACAGAAATCAATATTGAGAAAGTAAAAATTCTAGAAAGAAATTTCTTCGACTCGAATCCGAATTAATCGATAATTATTAAATATGTTGTACCAAATGATTTCATAAAAAATAAATAAAAAAATATAATATTTTATTTTATGCTCTAAATTAAACCAATAATATATTAGGTCAAATAATAAATTATTAAGGTAAAAATATTTATAATTTTAAAATTAATTTCTGTTAAAGTCATGTCATTAATTATTTTCTTGAGTCAATAAATTTTTAAAGTGAAAATTCGCCATCTATAATATATTAAATTTTAAAAATATTTCAAAATTGATTTATGATATAGCCAGCAATTATTTTTTAAATGAATTACTATATAACTTCAAATCCTATAATTAAATAATTAACCTAAGTTTATCGGCCACTCTCTGTCCTTATACATAATAAAATCGTGAAATTCCTACACGTTCAGAGTAACCACAAATCAACATCATTGATACACATGGAGTGTTACCATATGATGTTAATGGATACGTGACTGGTATTAAAAAAATAAAAAAATATAAAATTTTTAAAATTTATAATAAGCATAATTTATCATTAAATAATATAAACTGAAATATGATAATTATAATTATCACAAACAAAAATTATGAGCTCACCTGTTACATAAAAATTTAATAATTTAATATTATTACTTAGTCACTCAGGACTGACATCACTTATATCACATCATTAATTTAAGTTTTTGCTTACTAGAATAACCAAAAAAAATATGACGATAAATCTGATATTGAAAAAAATAATGATGTGAAACTCTATAGATTTTAACACAATGAACATAAAATAATTACATAATAAACAAAATAATTCCACTGTTTGAGAAATAAAATGCGTGAATACTCAATTTAAAAACTTAATATTTGTAAACTCAACCCGAAACCTAGAAAAAATATATTTGAACAGGAGTGAACGCTCTACTCAATGAGCTAATATAATTTAATTTAGTTTGCATGTCATTTATTACTTTACATGAAATGTCACATTACATATAATCATCCGTACACATACATAACATTCATGATAGAAAATGTCTATGAAATCCAACCTCATTTATATTTTCGTTTATCATAAATGAGAGACGACCCTCCTCCTTGGCTTTTTTAAAATCCAACAATAGGGCCATAGTAAGATTAACTCAAACCAAACATCCTTATACTTTCGTATCCATGTTTAGGAGCCACGATGAGACAATTCTCTAACCAGACAATTCTTGCAATAACATTATAAATCATGTTGTGTCATATTACATCATTGATATTTTATGTGTTAGTGGTGTATTTCACATCACCCTATTTTTCATCGTAAACACATACATACAATATCATTCATAATTATCATCAACATCATATAATATGACATAAACATATATCATACTACTAAATCTAATACAATAATGATAGCTTATATACATATACATATATTTTATTTATCAATGCTTACATGTTACGCTTATATGCGGAGTTAAATTAAATATATCAACTCACAACTTAATGAGTATTAACCAGCTAACTCTTTGAAGTGCTTGAAATCTGACGATTAGGAAATTCTTAAAATACCTTGATCGAAAATATATACAAAGCACATTAGAACATAAAAGATATATATTAACTTTAACAAATTTACGAAACGACTCCTAAGAATTTGCTGAAATTTCGACAGAGCAGTCCCTAAAACTAGAATATTGTTCGCTAAGACAAAAGAATAAATATTTCAAAATAACTTACAAAGCAATTAACGTTAACTCAAATAACCCCTTATGAGTTTTCAAACTCATCATCACCATTATAATAATTTATCCAGTAAAAAATATAAAATAATATTTAAAATGCCTATAATTATAAATTTTCTTTTAAAAATTTCATTTTTCTTAAAATCTTTCTAAATTCGATATGCACTAATTAAATCATACCATTAATGAAATTTAGCTTATTAATAGCTAACCATATGATAAAACGAAATAATTGATATTCATAAAATAATATTTATTACTTTCTTTTTAAATCTTAATAAAATTCTAGAAAACACATTTTATTAGCAATATTTTTTTAATTCATTTTAAACATCACATATTTATCAAAATAATTGTACAATTAATTCAAATACAATTTATATAAAAGAATCTTTTATATTTTAAAATATTCTAAATTCAATTCAATTCAATCGTTTCATGAAAACTCATTTTGACATTTAAGAAATAAAATAATAAATTAAAATATATTAAATTATTTTCATAGAATTTCATAATTTACCTCAACCATTGAAAATCATTTAATTCAATTAATTAAATATAATTTTATATATATGTAAATCAAGAAAATTATATCAATAATTCTAATCCCAAATAACTCAAAACTTTATCATTTTAAAATATTATTATCATAAAAATATTTCTTTAAAAATATTCATCAGCCATAAATTTAATAAATCATTTAAAGAAATCTATTTTCCTCTTCAAAAATAATTTTTTTAAACTTAATAATTTTTATCTCATAAAATTATGAATTTATAAACTACATTATTAAATTCTAAAATTCTTTTATCACTATATATAATCATTTTCATCAAAATTTTAGATCAATTAGCCAACTAATAAACATATAAAACTAACTAGACAAAGATTTCGGGTATACTAAAAATAAAATTGCTCAACTATGGTCCAAAAACATACAGGAAAGATCCAACAAAACTGCTGAAACTCGGTCGTCGGAGTCGCCATCGGCGGTAGTCCCAAATGTCGAGCCCTACACCATCGTACTCGTCTCGCCGCCAGGAACATGGTTCTGCTGTCCACTCGCTACGGTTTGTCGGAATCGAAGCCTAGAAGCTTCGGTGCCGAAAACTTCTCCCTTTGATTTTTACTTCTCTCTTTGATTTCTCCTTCACCGTCCAATCATTTCCTCCATGGTTGGTATCAAATGAAAGTTCATGAAAAGAGCTTTCCATGATACCAAGATTATCAAAAACTGTCACCAAAATTGACCGAAATCTCGATCAGAAACTATGCCCCCTCTCTTTCTGTGGAACGAACCGAACCAACTACTAACAGCTAATTGGTTGGTTTTTAAAACGAACCAATCACTGTTCACCATAATAGAAAATAATTAAATTTTATTAAGACAAAACACATGTGTATATATATATAAAATCTTAATTTGACAAAAGAATATAAGTTGACCCGGTGGTTGAAAGACAAAACACATGTACATATATATATAAAACCTTAATTTGACAAAAAATAGAAATTGGTCTGGTAGTTGAAAGACTCGTTCTCCTTCCCCCCCGACCCAACTTCGAATCCCAAGATTTTTTTTAAAAAATATACTTTATAAAAAAATAATTTTCATAAAATACATATTATCTCATAAAATAACACTTCAAATCATAAAAAAAAATCCAGGTCATTATATGGAGAGACAAAGAAGAAGAAGAAACGAGAAAGAGAAGAAAACACCACATATAGCCAATATTTTCAAAACCGGATTGGTTAAAAAACCAGTAAAGGTAAAGTGTCAAATATTCGACTGGAGTCAAATCGAAAAAAAATCGATATATATATATATATATATATATATATATATATATATATATATATATATGTGTGTGTGTGTGTGTGTGTGTGTGTGTGTGTGTGTGTGTGTGTGCGTGTGTGTATAATTTGACATTTATTATATATATGATGAAAATAAATATAATTTGACATTTATTATTTTTGATCAAAAATAAAAATAATTTTTTTTTTACCCTCTCAAATCGAAAAAACTGATCCAATTTAATTGATTCACTAATTAATCAGCCAGTTCACCGATTTTTTAATCGATTTTTGAGAATGGATTTTTGAGAACTGATAGGACCGATTTTTGATTCAGCTCTTAATTTTTTTGATTCGATTAATCAATTCGATTCAATTTTAATAATTATACATATAGCCAGTCTTTCCGTTAGAGTTATTAAAAGAAAATATAAAATGTATACACTGAAATAGGAAAAAAAAATTACCTTGATGTAATGATATTGAAGTCGTAATGGAATTTTGCATTAAGTTGGAGCCAAATTCATAAAGAAAAAAAAAATCTAAGTAACCACAAGTCCACTGATCGTTCATTTATATATTATGTTGTAGTTTTAATTACAAAGTATTTTGAATTATTGGTTTATATATATATAGAATTAATTATGAGTGATTCAATTATGGGCAAAATTATATTAGATAAACATTATATATTACCAAGGGCAAAGTTAGGATTACCAATGGAAAGGGGTCAAGAAAGGAGTGAGCAATAAGAAAATTTTAAAAAGTTATGATATATATTTTATATTCCAAATATTTTTGCAATATTTTCTTTTATTTTTATAAGAATAAAATGATTCAAATACTTAAAAAAAAAAAAATTATTAGGTTAATTAATATTATATCATTGCTAAATTAATAAAAAAACAAATACATATATACATTATATAAATTAAATACTTCTAAAATTTTTCTCATAAATATATATATTTATACTAACTTAAATACATAAATATATATTTTATTCTTATCAAATAATTTAAATATTATTATGATAATAGGTTAATAATAGAAGTCTTTAAAATTTTAAATGTAGAAAGAATTAATTAATTACCTAATATTTTTATCCATGAAAAAGTAAAGTGAATTTGATTTTTTTTTATATATAAAAAAAAAGATTATAAGAGTGTAATGACATAAAATATCATAACTTTTTTAAATTTTTTAAAATAATTTAACCAATAAAAAAATAAACAAATGAAAACTTAAACTTTATATATATATATTAAAAAAACCGGAGGTGGGCATAGCCCCCTCGATCATAAGGTACATTCGTCCCTATATATTACTCCCTATGATTTTTTTTCTACTAATACTTTTTTAATAATTATTAAATATAATTATTTTTTAATCTGATTAATGATTAATAATTCTAATCTTAATAGGAATCCAAATTCTATACACTTTATATGTTTAGAAAAAAAAAGGAAAATTCTAAGTATAGTTATTATATATGCAGCCCATGAGTCATGTGGAAAAATGCATCTAACTTTAAAATTGCTCTACCTAAGTTTTTTTTTTAATATTGAAGAAGGAAAAATTGTTCATGAATCTATTACACAAAAGAATATATATTATTTGAAATAATTAGATTAATATGTAAAATAGCACTCATATTTAAAAAAATATTATTACATTCCTAAAAATTTCTTTAAAATTTATTACATCTTTATTTATTTATTTATTTACTACAGTTAATAAACACAAATAAAAAAAAATTGTCATAAAACTCTATTAAATGGCAGCAATAACCTAAAAAAATAAAAAATATTTTATTTTTACTATTAAAAAAAAATTAAAAATATTAAATATTTAAAAATATTTTTTTAAAAATACTGTATATTTAAAAATATTTTTTAAAAATATAGCATATACCAAATATATATTAAAGATATACTACACATAGATAAAATATATGTCAAAAAATAATAAAAAAAATAACCGTAAAATTGAAAAAAAAGTTAAAAAATAGTATATTTATGTAATATTTCAAAAAAAATCTAAATTTGGGTTTAATTTGGTGTTGGGCTTCTCATGAGCCATGAGTTATAACCACAAATTAGGAAATGGACAATCCTATAAATTTGTCCTTGGCTGGGTTCTTTTTTTTTTTTAGATAAATAAATTTTGTTACACCTGTCCAATATTTGGATAAGTTTTAACCCAATCATAAGCCCAAGCCCAGATAAGATCTAAAATGCCTCATCACCACCAATCATGTTCTTCATTTTTAATATTTTTATTATTTCCCTTGAACAATGTATGCCATTGGTAAGTACCCCATCCCCTTGATTCTAATTATAATAATAATTTTAATAGAAAGAAATTGCTCTGTTTATGGCTTTATGATGTCAACTTTGCTAAAGCTGTGAAAGTGATTTATATAGTTTAGATAATTATTATTTAAATAATTTAGATTAATTATTTTATATTAGAATTAAATTATAAAATAATAAATTATTTAAAATTAGTTTAGGGTCGAATCGTTATAATTTAGTGTCAAATTAAATTTAATTCGAGAGTTGTATAAAGCGAAAAAAGGAATTATAATTTTTAATTTATGAGATAGAAAAATAAAAGAAATAATTGTTTTCTTTGAAGTAAAAAAGAAGATAAATATTATGAGACTATGTGAAGAGTTATTCCCTTAGTTATTAATATTAATTATTTAAAAAAAAAAGGGTTTCCCTCTTAATTTTTTTTTAAAAAAGAAAACTCATTATGAGCGTAATTTGAGGAAAGATTAATAATTCATTTATTTGTTTGTTGGCACTGAACCAAGTTAGTACAGACACTAGTTAAAGTCACCAAGTTAGTACAAACACTAGTTAAAGTCTTGAGTTGCTGTGGCCTATGATTTTTCACTAAAGTTGGGTAGCAACTACCATGTGCAACAATTTTTTTTTTTTTTTACCATAGCCTATGATTGTTTATTATGAAATTTAGATTAACATGTGAAGAAATGATTATCAATATATAAGTTTTTTTTTTTTTAACTTTGCATTTGCATTCCTTGAACTATCACTATCACACTTATTTTAAATTAGATGCTTTTCTATGTACTCTCTTGTTTAAAGTTTTGAATTTATTATTACAAAATGTACTTCTAATTACCAATAAGATAATAATTTAAAATATTCCATTTACCATTTGAAAAATGTGAACTCAATTTTAATTGTGTGATATTTGAATGATTTTCAAAGTTATGTGGCCCTAACTTTAAGAATTAATTTAAATGTTATTAAAATTTGATTTTCTTTTTATTAATTAAAATTTAATATTTATAATCAAATTATAAATGAGGAAAAAAATTTATTCATGAATCTTTTAATTTCGATATGTATAATTTATTTTTAATCAAACTATAAAAATAGATTTAACATATTATGTGTAAAAATTAATTTGTAATATTATCTTGTTGCTAATTAAAAAATAAATGAAGCTATGAAGCTATTAATTTAAATTCTCAATTACAACTTAATTATTTATTTTTTCTTTTTTGAGTATGATTATTTATTTTTCTAAATGAATTTTCATTAGGGATGCACAACATTAATTACAGAAACTAGCAAGTCTAAATTATCTGACTTAAAATTCGGCCAAATAGTTTATAATTTTTTTTTGTCTCTATCAATTCTCTAATTGTTGTCATTGACTCATTGTGTCCGGCTTTTCATTACACAAATCGCATAGAAAATGAAATTTCGAATGCATATGATTGATTACTTAATTTTCTAACTCAACTTAGATTTAATCCTATTATTAATTAAGATCGACAATATAAATTATTTATTTTCACTGTAAATGATTTTAAATAATATTTTTTTGATAATTATAATGCATTTCAATTATATTATATTTATTATCTTCCAAATTAATTTAAATATATTTCTTTATTCATTTCTATCCACTATTAAAATATATTTCACGTACTCGAAACATTTTAATTTTCTTTTGTTATTCTTGATGAATGTGATCCTCATTTTATTTATTATATTTTTATTATTTATTTTATTTATTATAGTATGAATATATATTTATTTTAATATTTTTATTTCAATCACACTTATTTTTAATAAATTAAAAAAAAATGTAACTCCACAATAGCTTAAAAATTGAAAATGATATTTCTATGAAACTTTATGCAAATGTCGATCAAGCACATAGAGAAATATGTCAAATTAAATTCAAAATTTGACCTTATCAAAACTTAAATTAATTTGAAAAATAAAAATACATTTTATTAACTTATTTATTTTTACTTATCTAAACAATAACGGAATCTGCCGACATCACCGGCCAGCACTACATCATAATAAAAATAATTAATATTTGAACTAATTATAATAACATTGCCATGTGGGTGAACACAATAATGGAAGGTTATAGAATTATGAATATGATCAAAACCAAATCTTTAATGCTTGATGTTTTGTTATATATATAAAGTCAACAAGCCAAAAATTTGTAATCTTTACACTACAAAATAGATTACATTTACATATAGTAAGGAGACACCATACCTTAGGTGGTCTCACATGTATTGCAAGTACCCTTTAAGATATGGTTACCTAATGAATCCAAAAAAAAATCAAATTTCTAGACAGTTGTAGCCATATATTTTGTTAATATACAATCATGAGCAACTATCATGAAATTGTACATACTATTTTAAAAAATTTAAAAATTGACTCAACAAACAAAATAATTAAAATTTAATTTTTAGGATTAATATTAAAAGTAACTATTAACTGTAAAAACTTATATTATAAAATATATAATTTTTTTTAATAACAGAATTTATTAAAATGTAAAAAACAATTGATGGTAATAAAAATTAAGAGCAATATATAATTCTATATGTAAAATATTCATAATAATTTTTTTTTTTAATAACACCATTATAGATGTCTACACTCTACACTATTGACATACTATTATAACAACAAGTATTCAATTCTATTAAACTAATACTATTAAATTTATAGCAAATATAAAAATGTGTTTAAAATGATATTTATTTTTCATTTATTTATCTCTTAGTTTCAACATATAGATGATTTATTTTTTATCAAATTAAATAAATAAATTTAAAATAATATATAAAAATTGATCCATAATATCATCTTAGTGTTGAATTTACACATAAATAAATAAATCTGAAAATACTGTAACTTATTAATCAAGAACCAGTGCAATAGGGTCCAAAAAAAATATGTGCCTAGGTCCATCTAACAATGGATAAAATTAAAAAAAAATAAAAAATAGATGCATGAAAATGATACCAACCCAAAAATGTTGAAGTCGTTAGCTCTATATAAACTTAGAATCTAATATTATAAGGCACCAAATAAGAATAGGTTTAGCTATGCTAGCCCATGACCTCACTTTCTTTCTATGATTGCATACAGCCATACACGTCTTTATCATAGTTCCCCACCTTTACTTTCAATTCATTAGCACCCCACTCTTAAAAATATTGTCTCCCTTTTCTTGACTCTCACCATTCTACAACATACTTCTTCTGTTATCTTCTTTAGCTTTCTTGAATATTTTTCTTTTCTTTTTTAAAGAAAAGAAATGTCTACCTCTGAAGAAGTATCTTCTTCTTCTTCTTCTTCTTCGTCTCCATTACCTGATGATCAGTCTTCTCCAAATAAAATTCAGTTAGTTTCTAAGTCTGTATCTGATCGACTTCTCAATAAATTCTTTGATGCAAGTGAATTTGATTTTGATTATGAACAAAGTGGATTGTGGTCTCCTCCAGTTAGAAGAAGTGCTTTCTTGAGCTCACCAGGTCGAATTTTTACAGAAGAAGAAATGCTCAAAAAACTTCGACATGTAATGGATAACCTTAGACGACCCAGTAGAAGACATAAATTAGCTTTCTGCAATGTATGGTGATAATTAAATTAAATATATGTTTTCTTGTTTTAATTTCTTTACTGTTATATATATATGTATAATTTTCTTGGAAGCAAATTAATTAAAAAGAAAAGAAAATTTAATTTGAACACTTTGCAAGTTCAAATTTTGAATATGTTTAATCTTGATTTGTTTCTTGGAATTTTGTACATCTTTTGCAGGCAGTGTGGTGCTTTTGAAAGGGATATAATGATCATATCAATTATCTCTCCATGAAAGAACCTAGACAGAGGAGAAGTATTATATTTAAATTTCAAGGTGATCTCTACTACTAATTAATACAAAGAAAGGAAGAAGAATGTTGCAACTCGTTTCTTCCTCTTCTCAAGATGTAAAGTCATTATTATTTTAAAATATTAATATATATAGAGAGAGATAGAATACATAAATTTGCATTTGTTGGAAGGTTGCAACCATTTCATGATCTCATAATGGCCTGTCAATTTTTCTCTTTAATGGACTATTGGGTATCCAATGAAAGTGATGCAAAATTACATTCTGGATTAATTAATTTTATTTTTTTGGTGATTTCTTTTGAGGGGTGTGGGTGTAAGAAATTTTTAAAATTAAGAAGTGATTTTGCATCATCTCCCATTTATAGTATATATTTTTTTAATTCACCAATATATAAATTCCTTGATATATAAAACTTGGGATTAGGTTTAGAATGTTCTTCTCCAGAACACTAACAAGGGAAACCACAGAGAGGGAATTAAATGCAAACACAAAATGACATGTTGATTAAATATCAATGCATATCCCTTCGTACTATAGAAGCCGCAATTCATAAATAGAGTAGGTAAAATGGTTATTTTGTTTATTTATTACTATTTATTTTTAGTAATAAAAAGAAGAAAAAGAAAAGAAAAAGAGGATAAATCAGAATTCATTAGTGCAATATACTCTATGATCATAGTAGGAACTAACAAATTTTGTTAATAGGTCAAAATTAAATTAATAAAAAATTTTAATATTATAAATTATTTTTAATTTTTAGGAGTATTAATTAAAAATTTATATATAATTTTAACGTTATTAATTATATATAATTTTAAAAAAAAAAAACAAATTTATATAATATATATATGGGAATTCTGAGGGTAGCCCTAGTCCCCTGATTCCGCAGGTGAGTGTGATGATGAATCAAAAAAGGGCATATATACACACAATATGTTTGACATTTTTCGACCATTCATCACATGGCTGATGCCTATCAAATTCATATAACTTGTTAGTCACGTGACTACACGTGGATATCACGTGCACACAACCTGATTCAAAAGAGAATAAAAACTCCAAAAAATCACAGCTCAGGCAACTCAGACTTGTGGGTCCATAGAGTGAAACCTTTGCATGCAATGATTATAACAGGTTGAGGCTGACGAAAATTCACTCACATCAAAAGATCTTATTAATTATCTTATTTTAAAATTAATAAATATATAATTTAATTTTACTAGTTTAATTAGTAAAATTAAAAAGATGCTCTATGCATCACGTGTCTTTTTCTTTATTTTTTTCGTTGTTTTTACCTTCGTAACATAATTAATACAGGAACAGTTTTTTTTTTTTTTTTTTTCAAGTATTAGAGCGAGGAAATCTACCATAAATTTAATATAAAAAAAATATATAAATTTATCGCTATACTATATCTTGATATACAATATAAAAATAAATTTAATTACATCTTGTATATATAAAAAATTTAATTAAAAATAATCTGCCGGTGTAAAAAAAAAAAAAATTAATATATTTATAAAGGACAAAACAATAGATATATTCATAAAAAAAAAATTAAAATACTAATTTATAATTAATTTAACCTATAAAAATATACTTACAGCAAGAGTAACTTAGAATTTTTCCAATCTTGTAAAAATGCTTATATAGATAGATATATAGGAAAAGGAATTAACATTAGCCTTCTATATTCTAAACAAGGGCTAACATAAACTTTATTGATAAATGTCCTCACGCAATTTCAATAAAAGCCTGAGGCTGCACCTGCACACCTGCAGCTGCATGCCAAAGCAAGCATCCTGTTCCCTCTAACATCCATGTCCCAAGTACTGCATGTATTTCGTTATGTAAAAATTCTGTTTTCTTTCAATCTGTCATGCACACCAATCAACACATAGAGATGTCAGATTATATGTTCAAATATCAAATTGTTTGGTGAACTGGTACAAGAAATTTGGTATAAATACAGTTTTAATGTATACAAAAACTGTTTGTGAGGGTAGTCATTTTTTTCCCATAGCACTTCTTTAAACATTCACTTCAACATCAATCACTAATAGCTTCAACTTCCTCAGTCGGTATCTCTTGTTGTGCTAGGTTGCTAAATGATTTTCCAACAAGCCTCTGCTTCATTATTTTCTGATTGTAGGGATATGATCTGCAAGAACAAAATAGATAATGAAATTCATTGTAGTTGTGTTAATGCAAATTTGAGTACACTTAATTATTAATCAGTGTTGTTAAGCTTAGTCATTTCTGTTTTTTCCAGGGCATCAAAGAATACATAGTCCGCTTAGTAACTAAAACAAGAATAAAATAGAAATATGCATACAAGCTTACATATATGCAAACATTTTAGTGTTAATTTGTGTCAAATATGGAGGAAATTGAACAGAATACCCTTTCAAACTATAACTTGCATTTAATTCAATATCCACATTAATTGTAAATAAAAACTTCATGTACCAAACAGAACCAAACTCGTCATTTCCCTTTCACAGTTTGTAGTCAGTGGGCTTGTAACTTGAAAGATACCTAGTTATTCAGTACTTCCTGGTAGGCAGGGAGGCTGCCCTTTTTTTGGAATATTTGCACTAAAATAAGCTAGCTCAACACCTTTATTAGGACTATGGAAGGAAAAAGAGAGATTTAATTAAAGTTTACTCAGATTGTAATTAGAGTTTCCATTTGTTGAATCATATATATAGATGAAAGCGACAATGTTAATCATCCTATCTATCACTTACAGGAGATTCTGAGAGCATACCTGTTGTCTGGGGGAATTAGACTGGAACAGGACTACGTTCTAGGAATTCTTTCCCTGTAATTCCATCCTTCAAAGTTTTAAAATATTCGTCGTAATCCTTCTCCGGAGGTGGGTTTTCTGGGTCCACTGTAAATGGTTCAGTAAAAGGAATCACACTTTTAACCTGCAAAAGAAACATAAATACAAAATGTTGTCGAAAACTGAATCCTGTGAAGAAATGAATTTTAGCTCATAATATATATATATATATATATATAGAGAGAGAGAGAGAGAGAGAGAGAGAGTTACATGGTGAATCATTTAAACAGAAGAGATCAAGTGAGCACTTAACAATATTAATAGAAAAAACAGAATGCTCAAATAGAATCAAAATCAACATGCAATCTCAGAAACTAGGACCTCAAATGTCTTGTCACATGCATATGGGCTTTCCAGAGCAGCAACACATATCCGAGCAATCTCTTCCCTTGATACTTTACCCTGCATATATCACAAAAATTAACAGAGGTTTGGCAATCATTTGTACTAAAACTGATGTACAACTTCCAGCCAGCAAAGAATATACTGATGGACAACTTCCAGCCAACAAAGAATATTCTGCTGTACCATCTAATATGATCCTATAAAGTTTGCGCCACATATAAACAAGAAGATAAATGTTAAACTTCCATTCAGTGCTATACCGTTATATTGTCTCCTTGGTCAAAAATGAGATCTGCTCCAGCAGGCTCCTCAGTTAAAGCACAAGGCCTTACAATTGCGTATGGTATGCCACTTTCACGTATAATATCTTCTCCCTGTCATAAAGCAGAGTTAAAAGACAAAAAAATCAAATAGTTCTGAACACTGAAATTTTCAATTTTTGTCCAGTTACACATCAGATATTTAAAATGTATATCTTTTTCCTAACCTTCAGTTTCCTGCCCTTCTCCTCACAGCTAAATCAATTGGGTCAAAGGTTTGACCTCATGGCTTATGTAATTACGCTAGATGGTTCAGTGAAATTCAGATTTGAGAAGTTCCCGTACTTCATTAACAACATTGCAGTCCCAAATATATCATTAAACTACTAGACTTTGTCAATGTAACGGAACTTGCATACTGATATAAGTAGCTTACACATAGACCCACCTTCAACTTGAATGTGAGGATAAAACCCAATTCCTTGTTCAAGCGAACAGCAGGGGGTTGTTTACTGAGATCAAGACCAGGCCTATCTGGCCTGGTTACTCCTGCAGAGCTCACATGTACAAACCTACAAGGGACAAGCAAAGCCAAAATTAAAATTTTCAGCAGGTCAACTAAATTCAGAAAGTTAAAAAAGAGACAAATCAACAAATATTAAACCTTGGATTTATAGGATCCTTTATAAAGGCCTTTATGCTCGACACTGGAAGCTGAAATGGGCCCTCCACAAAAGTTGGATTCAGTTTCCCATCATACTCAAACTTGCTGAACATGAGCTGAAATTACATTTGGTTAATTGACCAAAAGCAAGAAGTTGGTGGCGCAGAAATGAACAATGCTTGACAGAGATGGCATGCCTGCAATGACACAATATTGCCTGGATCAAATGGAGGAGCATCTGCTACAGTCCGAGCTCGAAATATTGGCCTCAAAGAAGAAAATGGCAGGCATATCTGGAAAGAGAAGCTTTAATTTAGAACATAGTTCTTTAACACAGCCAGTCAAAAGGAGGACAGCCAGTCAAAAGGAGGTTATGATAGTTCTTACTGATTGCCATCTCCCTTCAACAGTGTCAAAGCTAGCAGTATAACCAACAGTGTCCCAATCAGTGCTGGTGCGGACAATAAGTTTATACCTGCGACCATCACCTTTAAGGCGCAGTTCCAAACCATCATATGCAGAAAGGTCCTCAGGTGCCGCAAAATTCTGGAAAGAAATTCATGTGGATTTACATTATCACATAGACTTGCTTAATTAAAGCAATACATCCATCATTGTTCTCTGCCAAATAATTTTAACCATGACCAATTTTACTGCAAAAATAAAAAGGCAGAATGACATTGCTTGGAAGAGGCGGTGCCTCACATAATGAAAACTTTTAATATTTGAACTTTTAATATGTAGTAAAGGCTCATTTCTAAAAATTCTAACATTGTACCCCTTTAATTGCACCAATCCTAAAATTTTTTTGTACTCGACTATATTCAACATCATATAATGTTCATACTCCAACTCAAGCAGCAACTAGTCCAATATGTGGAATTGACAATCTTTGATTAAAGCACAGGACTTCATTATCTGATATGACGTTGAACAGCAAAATACTCTAAAAAATTGAGCCATCAAAATCTAGGCCAACACTACCAAATTTCAAATACCAAGAAGAATATAGAGATTTCACAATGTGGAGTTGAAGATAAGGAATGTAAAAGTGCATATGTGGATCTTAAATTATAACCCCTTAGTTGCATTAATAACAGGCTTTATATATGGTTTGGAAACACAAAGATGGCCTTTAAACTTCTCTAGACTTCCGAAAAATGGCACAATACAATGAAACTATAGGATCAGATTGAAAAGAAAGGCTTAATGGACTCAGTTCAAATGCTAGTTAGCATATTATCATATTCTATTTAGCAGTGCTAGAATCGCTGATCAAATTATGGCTAGTTAAACAAATTAGAGGTGATTGACAAACAGCAAAGCATGTCATGCGCAAACAAAGTGCAGTCAAGAAAAAAATGCTGCAGATTACCCTAGTTCTGATACTAGTGAAGCCTCCATTATTTGCAGTGGAAAGAACACCTGAACAGATACAAACACACATAAGAAAAGGACGTAAAAAAAAGTACAGTTACTTGTAGAAAACTGCATAGGCAGCAGAATTTAATGAAACAAACCTTTAAAAATACCAGTTGGTCCACCATTTTCCCCACCGGTTGTGTCAATTTGAAATGTGCTTTCGCTAACGCCTCCCATTACAACATCATCTAAAGCACCCCAAGGTAGATCTTTAAAACTATTTTCTGCAAAATGCAAGTTGGAGAAAGAATCTCAATTGGAGAACATTGATAAACCTGACATATTATAAGCATAGTTTTGCATTTCAGTAAAGGTTAAAATTGGCAAAGGAGATCGAGCTTTTCTTTCAACAGATTTGAAGCAATCCAATGCTTAGTCAGAGGAGGAAGGAAGACGAGAACAAAAACTACTAATTGGCTGCATATAACCAAAATAAGTTTTCAAGTAATCCAGGTTAAGTACTGAGACTGAGTCATTATCAACTAACCCATTACATTGTTGGATGAATGTTCCACTGGAAATAAATTTTTTAAGCTTTTTTTTTGGCATTTAAATGATTATAAAGCATGGTACTAAAAAGACTAGCTAATGCATTTGGTATACCTTCACATCCAAATATCAGTTTCCCATTTCGAAATCCAATGTTCTCTTTGACAGCATTGATCAAATTCTTCATACCAACATACTCCACCATTTCAGGTGAAGCGCCTTTAATCTACTTTCATCAACCAGACAAAACCTCACACTAATTAACAGCCAATAATTTGATACTTCCAACATAAATGGGAAAGCTAATAGGGAAGATAAATTTAATTCTAAAGACACGAGATAGACAATCATTTCTGTACCTCTGGTTCAAAGAACTTAATACCCTGCACATCATAATGGAAAGTAAGATGCCTAAAGTAGAAAGAATTAAAAACTTAAAATGGTGAAAAAGAGACAGTAAATTGATAAATGTTTTGATTGAGTCCCATGATGATGGTCCAGATCCATGATTACAAGCAAAAAATTAATAACATTATTGCAAAGGATGTTCACAACCATACTTGACTGTATTTTGCCCTGTCCGGAGTATCACCTTCCTTGGGACCAATAATGACAGAAGCAGCATTGATAACTTTCCTCACCCCTTTGAAGTACTCAGGGACCAAAGTGCTTTCTTTTGTTATATCTCCAACTATCTGATAAGCCAAAAATGAAAAGGTAAAGAGACCAATTACAAAGCATGAAATTAAAACATGATTATATTTTTATGAACTGAATAAGTAATTTGCAATTAAATAGTGGAAATCAAAGGCTTGAAGATATACAAAATCAATGAATATCTTCTACCACCACAAAAATAAAATAAAATAAATAAAAAGAGAGATAATATGCCATACACAATGTCTTCAACATAAAATGACCATTTGCCTAATAAACGAATGCAGAGTTCCACAAAACTGTTATTTGTTGAAGCTAAAACCTAATGCTTAACCCAAGTGGCTATTTCCTTGAATAAAATAAAATAGTCAAGACAAATAGGCAACTTTTGCAGATGCATACATGCATTGTCTAAATCAGTTTCACTCCAAGGTTGAGTATCAAAAATTTCATCTTTTATCATTCAAGATAACTATGGCAGATGATAAGCAATTGTTTAAAGACAACATATCTAAAACTCAGACTTTTTATATTTTCTGACCATAAAGCACATACCCAACACTATTTTATAAATCAATATTATGGATGAGACTGGAAGCTTTTTGTCAGCTAGAAAACTAAGAAAGTTAAATTAATAATTGTAATCGTTGTGTTCATCACCATGCTGTGGTTTATACTTTAGAACAGTAGCCAGCTCACCAAGTCAATATCTGAGCCCAACATCTTTCTCGCCTTTTCTTCATTTCTGACCTGAAAAAAATTTGATATAAATACAAAAATAAGTGGAAGGAAACATCATCAGATTCATCTCTTCTATATTTACATATTTTATTCAAGATATTGCAATGAGATAAGATTGGGCAAAAACTACTTGAAGAAGGTAGAACATATACCAATACTCTAACTTGCAATCCTTTCTTCCGTAAGACATCAACTACTCGTCGGCCAACACCACCTGTAGCTCCAACTACAAGGACAATGCCAGAACTGTTCATTGCACTTTTTGGTTCACTAGGTGATGGACTGGATAACTTCTCAACTAGAAACTCAAAGAACTTCACAGATAGAAGTTACAGTTAGTTGAGTATTTTTGAAATTTTATGGTTTGATGAAAAAAAATTCCCCCCAAAAAAAAAATGTATCCAACCTTAGCAGGAGATGGAGGTCCATTGAAGAAATATAAGGTTTTAAAAAATCTGCCAAAATCCCAACCTTGCTTTCCAGCTTCTGCAAATATGGGCGCTCTATATGTTTTCAAAGTTAAAAAAGCTGATTTTCGTTGATACTGCAATCTGTCATTGATTTGAAGAAATTGTTTAGGAAGTGGAGAGGACTGCAACCGGGGATGATTAGAATTTTTGGACAATTTGCTACCAATAGGTAATGAAGAACCCTGCAATAATAGTTGATTAAATTTCGGAGTGAAAATAATCATCTCTCAACCCAAAGTGGATAAATTATACCACGCTCATGCATCAATTTAAGTTCAATATAATCAACAGTCAAGACATGAAATCCAAAACTTTCAACTTCAAGAATGAGACTGAAACAGCATATGTTGAGATAAACTGATTCATTATTTTAAAAAAAATCTGAACATGGATATAAAGCTCGCATTGAAAATATGGAGAAACGAGTTTAAGGCATTGACTAATCCAGCCAAACATATATGAAGTTGATTGCCAGACTAAGGGTTTCATGTTCAAGAAAGCCTTATAAGTTTCTGTTATAAACAAATATGATATATTCAAGAATTATAAATCATAACTTATTATTGTTCAGTCAGTGAAAAAAACTAAGATTATGACATATTCAAGAAATTATACATCATAATTATTACTACTCAGTCAGTGGCAAAAACTAAGTTGAATTTCATTATCCAATTTACCCTGTAGGATTAATGTTTTTAGGATTAATATATATATATATATAAACATAATTTTCCACTCATTGCCCATATATTGAAACAAAAAATTTTGAAAGCCAAATTGATAATAACAAATTAGAAAACCAAAATTCTATCAGCTTCTAGCAAGAAACACCCTACTTGAAAAGAATGTGTCAGATAAAGTGATCAAGTATATCAGTAACAGTAACAGTAACAAATGACTCACAATTACAAAAGCAGTTCAAAACAACCAACGAACAATAATCAAGAAAACAAAAAACACACAAGTAGATGAATTATAGTGAAAAATTTTCACTTAATAATCATACCTGAAGATTAAAGACAAAAGGACGGAGTGGTGATGATAGTTTGGCAGAATAATAACAGCACTCCATTAATGGTTATTTTATTAATAGACAGTGAAACAAACAAAGAAAAAGAAGTGATAGTAAGAGCATGGGTTTATGGAAGCAGTTGATATTTATTTTGCAAGGCTTAATAGAGACCACACACGTACTCTCGCAACAAGTCTGAATGGCCATTGTCAACTTCGAAAGTTTGTAGAGGGAATGAATTTTGCCTGATGGGCTGGACTCTATCAGCCATATTGGTTTTTGTTGGGCGTATAGATCGGCCAATTTGGATTTTTCTAAAAGTAGATAATTTAATTTTAACCCATAAATGTGGGCTCGGCCTCAATTCATATTCCGACTACCGTGTGTTCTCAACTTCAAACATAACCATTTTTTTTTTAGGAGTAAAGTGCATAATACAAGATAAAAAGTTATGGGATAGAAAAAAATTTTATAACTCATTATTTTTTCCTTGCTTATTTGATTGTGTTACTAGCCCTTGGTCTAACTTTAATCACCAAAGGATTAGAGTTAAATTCATCGCCTAAATATCACATATGAAAAGAAAGAGAAAGAAGCAATAATCAAAAGTCTTATCTATACTGTTGCTTCCGAGTACAACAAGAAGCAAGCTTAATAAGCCTGCATAAAAAATAAGAATCTCGTTACACTACCATGCATAAACAAATGCATGTAAATACTTATAGGCTTGTTATTTGTTCAACGCCTGGCAATTAAGCCAAGTTTTTGGCTTTCAATGCCAACACATGGCATATTTACAAGCCAAAATGTGCAACCACCAAATAAGCGCATATATATATATATATATATATATTTATACACGCACACACATAATGATAAGTATATTTATGACCGATTAAATTCAGATTCAATCACTCTTTTTTTAATACTCAAACTTAAGAGTAAAATATAACAGTAGTATGATTATAGCTACATTACATTTCTTAAATTCAAGTGAAATGCAGTGAAAATGAAAATAATTAAGTGAAATTTACATTGTATAATTCAAAATGAAAATAATATATTTAAGATTTTATTCTAAATAAAATAAATAATTTGTCAATTGATTGTGATTTAATTAATTTTTTAGAGGAATTATTCAGTGCATCTAGTCTACTAAAAAATAATGTACCATACACTTACATTAAGGTAATTATAACCTATATTTATGCAAAGTAAACTCTATCTGAATATTAATGAATATGCACCGAAAGCATTTTATAATTTTAATTTTTTAATTCTTTTAAAAAATATGAAAAGCAAAAAGTTTTAAATTTAAATTTTCACTAATTTGGTGAAAGAATTTAAAAAAGGAGAAGATACCACTGAAATGCTATTATTTCATTACAAGTTATGTCTAGAATTTGAGTCTCTGTTATTCAAAGGCGCAGTGGGAGCAGATAATTCTTGTCGAAAACCAAACACCTAAGCTGTTGACATGAATGAACAATTCAAAGGATCATTATTCATTAAATATTTTATTTATTTGAATATTAGACCATTTCATGCCGACAAAGGCACATATAGTGTACGTGAACACCTCTCTTGCACTATATAGTATCAATATTTTCCATATTTTCTATATGGTATTGGGCAATTACTGTGTATAATTTGTGCATTAAGTCAACAATGTCGACCATTCAGTTTCTTCTTTATTTTTTTTATTATTTTTTTATCATGTGTAGTGAAGGACTTATTAACGGACAGTCATGGGAGCTCGTCGTGGCTGCATTATATTTTTCTTGTTTAAAGACAAATACGAAGTCACACGAAAACCATCTACTGGAAAATCAAAGAAATTTACAATTTTTATTCTTTTTGTGTCACAGTTGTAATCCAATGATCGTCGTACATTGAGCTCTTATATTCGATATTATTATTTAGTATATTAAACTCATTGAAATTTATTTTTAATTATTTAATAGCAATTGACTCAAGAAATAAAATATATTTTTAAAAATTGAGAATTTACATTTCATTTTATTATAATTTACAAGGATTAATTAGGTGCGTACGTGTATATTTCATTATGTTTTTCCTACTTGTTGAAACAACATTAATTAATGCTAATAATGCCTATAGGAGCAGAATTATATAAGAGCTTAGAGTATATGGTCCCTAAATTTTTTAAAATTAATTTTTATATTCTTATAATTTTAAAAATATATTACACTGGCCTCTTAAAATTTTAAAATTTTTGTTTTAAACTATATATTTTTTAATATATATATATTTAACCTTTTAAATTTTTGAAAATTTTCTATTAAATGTATATTTGATAACCTCTCTTTAAAACATATATACTTTGTGCTAAATTTTATAAGATTTTATTTATTATCAATATATTATTATAATAATATATAAATAAATATTTTATAATATAATAATAGTATTAAAAATTTTAATTTTTTTTTACATTATTTAAATTTTAGCCTCTCTTAATTTTGAAGTATGATTTCACCCACTGTGTTTAAAGTTACATCTACTACAGTAGAGGTGAAAGTGTCAATTATATTTAACTCTTCAAATTTAATATTTTAATTTTGTCTCTAAATACCTAACTTGATTGATTAGAATTGATGCTCTGAAACTATTCCAAATTCAAACTGGATAATATCAATAGAAAATTTAGTTTGATAATGTTTATATTCTGCTTATATTGAGTTGATATTTATAATCTGCCTTGTATATGGGGTATGTTTATATAAAAAGTAGAAAAAAGAAAGAACATTAATTTTTTTGGCAGAGAAGGAAAAGAACACAAAACTAGATCATGCCATTAAGAAAGAACATTAATTAATGAAATGAAATGGTGTGGGTTTTCCGGTTCACGAGGGACAATTTGAGAGTTGTTATTGACTTTTCTCAATATAAAACAAAATCATACTTCCATCTCTTGATAAAATGAGGCACTCAATTGTGCGATGCGCGACAATACATTGTTCAGAATGGAATATATATTTTGGAAAACATTCCCCTTTGAGCAGAATTAATTTTTAAAAAAAAAAATTGACTATTTAAAATTAATTTTTTATTTTTTAAATAAATTTCAAAATTTTACCATATTAACTTAGTATTTACACTTTATTTATTTAATAATAAAGTAATATAATATACTTTCGTATCAATTAAATTTAATTCACATTTTAAAAATTGAAGTTTTGCATATAATTCAATCTCTATATTTTATATGAACAGAATAATCATTCATCAACTCAAATAATTATATTCTTCTACTACTTGTTAACCACCTTTAATTAGTACTGTAATCTGTACTCATTAATAATTTATTTTTATTTATTTAGTACTGCTTGTCCGAGGTCCCCAAAGTTCATTTTTTGGACAATATAATAATCTAAAAGTCTAATCCAAAAATTCTATTTAAATGCTAAATACTTCTGACTTTATAAATTAAATAATAATAAAGCTATTTAGTTGCTAGTTAATTAAGTATGGTTTTTAAAATGCATGCACTAATTGCAAATAGTCCATGTAATATCCTAAATATCCCATTGACTTTCAGATGTATATTAAGAATTAGGACACAAAAATTAATTAATTAAGGTCCCTCTTTCTCTCTATAATAATTAATTGTTTATTAATAATTTGATATTATGCGTGTTTCTAGGTTAGAGAATGAGACAAATATTATTCAATAATGCAATTTTGTATAAATACAAGTATATATTAATACGGTAATTGGCAAATGTATTTTGCTCTGTGTATATATGTGGTACGTATTTTTTTAGATAATAATTTTATGGATAATATTTAAATTTTGATATTTATTTTTAAAATAATTTTATTTTATCACTAGGAAACTACATTGTGAGTATTGTCACCAGTAATATGAAAATTAATTAACTAATGAAGCGTTGAACTCAAGAAAATTATACACTTAAGACTTGGGTTTTATAAAAATATAATTATAATGATAGATATAAATATCATATATATGTGATGAGTTTGACTATTTCTACTTTGTGGTGTACATATATTCATAATTATTTTGGTGCATCAAAAAAAAATTAGAAGTCAAACTCAAAAACCATAATTATATCTTTAATTTATTACAATAATAAAAAAATATGAAAATTTCATAATTTTTAATCTTAATTGAAATGAATCAAGTAATTATTAGAATTAATCATGAATCCACGATGGATTGTAATTTATAAAAAAAATTACAAATCGGGCGAATTAAACTTGTGAAAATTTTGATTTTTATAAACACAGGCCTGGTCATTGAATAAGTCTAGTAATCACTAATTAGTGATCAGGCTACTTATCATTAAGCAGTATAAAAATCAAGTAATTTATTTGCGTTTAATATTTAAAATAAAAGAAAAATAATAAAAAAAAGTAAGAATTTGTTTCCTTATCTTTCTTTTTAAGAGTTGAAATAAGATAAAAAGGGGATAAGATAAAAGTTATCAATTGTTTAGAAACATAATATTAAGAAATTACTTATCATAATTTTTTATTTTTTTTTTCAAGTAAAAAAAAAAAAAATTGCTTATTATTAAAAATATTTTTTTAATAATATTTTTTTACTCTTAATAATAAATATCATTTACTATCCCTTAAATTTTCAAACAAAAATATTTATTAATAATTTTTTTTAATATTATTAAATGAATTAAAAAATGGTTTTTTTTTCCTCATTCAAAAGAACTTCCAAAGAAATTCTAAGTTGCAAAAAATTCGTGGGAAAGAGAGAGTGAATTGGTAATAATACAAGGCAAGTGCATGCAGGGCTCGGTGATATCTTTGGACGCCTACGTGGTACTTTTTTTGGTTAGGAAATACGTGGTACTTTCTAATGCTAACAAGTACCAACAAATAATGGGGGTGGCTCAAAATTTAATGAGCTAGACCACTCATATATATCCATTTTATTTTTTTATTTTTTATTTTTTAAAACACAGAGAATGTAAAGAGCCATGTTTTATTGGTAAATTTCTTTTTTTTTTTTTTGTTTTTTTTTTTTGAAGCATTAGTCAAAGAGATTAACATTTGTGAATATTGAATTTTTACTCCTATTTTTAAAGTGATATTATCTTACCGACATTAAAAATCTCAATCAAAGTATATAAAATAATTAAAATTAGTATAATTTTATCAAGAAAAAGTGTTGATTAAGCTTACACTTGGATTATAAATATATAATTCAAATCTTTATTAAAATATTTTCATTTTTCAAATCTTAAAATTGATTTCAATGTTGATTATCCAACAATTCCATTTTAAGTTTAGAGAAGGTAATTTTCTTAATCAATATTTAATTGATCTAAATGATGAATATTTTTATTGTTTAAACAATAATTTCGAGTTTGAATTATTATGAATATAATAATTAATATTATCGGTAATAATTAAATGTTGGATGATTTAAAAAACATATATATATATATATTTTTAATTTTTTCTAACTTTAGAATTAGACGTCGTGATTTGAGTTTTACAAATAAAATTAACATTAACAAAAATCAAATTTGACACAGTCTGGGACCCATTCTGAATTTACTAGTTCTAACTTATGTTATTGCCAATTCATATATAGCTTAGGCCGGCTTACTAAAAAGACTAAGCTCGACTTATGTTAGACTAAGCTTGACGTCTAACAGCTCAACCTTTCAGAAGCTGGCTAAGATTTGTTTTTGAATTCTATTTTAGAAGGCAACAAAAATTTGGTAGAAAGTAGAAACAAGTCATCACCCTTTGCCTTTGGGTTCATGTGGACCGCTATTTAGGAAATTTCTCAGCTTTTTCTATGAGATTGCAACAATTGTCAATTCTTCATTTCTACAAATTTTTTTTCACAATGTTTTGACTATGATCAGAACTGTTATGCTAATGCCAAATGTGGATGCTTTACAGCTAAATTTTGTGGAAATCGAGGCCTCCAAGAATTTGGAGCCAAGAAGGCATCTCATGTGATTCTTATGTCTGATTAAAAAAAAAAAAAATTTTAGAATAATGGTTTCATTTTATTTAAAATAAATAGATACACATTTATCCATATTTAAATGAATTATGTTTTCAAAAATATTTATTTATATAATTGTCAAAAATATATAATATATTTTATTATTTTAACATCATTAAAATAAATATATCAAGTATTAAATTAATAATTATAAATACTGAATATAAACATTTATTTCATATATTTAATTAATGGTAATAATATACTTTATAATTAATATTATTTTTTATTTTTTTAATGAAAAGATAATAATATATTTTTTTATTCTATATATTTTTTATCTTATTGAATTAATATATATATATAATATGAATAAGAATTTTTCATATTAAACAATGCAATTCAATAAAAACATTTTTGGTCTTATTGCTTGATGAAAGTCTAATTCGCAAAAATAAGTATATATTAGACTTAGCTACCAATTTCTGCCTAATTCTTGCGTAGTGCGTAGTTACGTACTATTACTACTACTGAATTAACATCTTACACAAGTACAAACCACAATGTAAAAAGACAAATAAATCACTAATTCAGATATATGGAGAAATGAGCCAAGAACAAGAGAAAAAAAGAGCAATAACTTAGAATTAGGTGATGACGGTAATGAGCTAGAATCTTTTGACGGTGCTTATGAATTACCAAGAAAACGATGGCCGGCGTCTTCTCTGACTCTCTCACCTACCTAATATCTTCGCCTCCACGCGACATTTCTTGGCTAAATTCCTTGCTTCCAAAATTTGAAACTAATAAAGACCCATAAAAAATTATCCCACACTCACTAACACAACTCACTCCCAATCTTTGACTTGGCCCATCCCTAACTTCATCTCTCTTTCTCTCCATCTCTCTTTCTCTCTCTAGGCATAACGCGTTAGTGCATGAATTTCTCTCTCTACACTTTGTATATAAAACCCACACCAATCCTCCAAAACAAACACTACAAAATTAACATTTTCTCTGCTTTAGCAACAAAAACCCAGATACAATTTTCTCTCTTTTAAACATTTCTACAAGCACTTATGGCTCGTTCTTGTTCTTGTGCTTTGCCGCTATTCTTCTTGCTGATTTTCGCTACATTATTTGTGGCAAATACAGAAGGCAGGAAGCTTTTGATCGTCGGTACTACAGAGGAAGACAACAAATCTAATACTGTCCACCCTTCTTCGTTTGCTAGCTTAATTTTCAGTGCCCTTCCTAAGGGCACTGTACCATCTTCTTCTCCTAGCAAGAAAGGTCATGCTACACTAAATAATGAACAGCTTTTCCAAAGGCATCTCGCTACCATCAATCGGGTTCTACGATACTCATCTGTTCCAAGCCCTGGAGCTGGACATTAGACTCTGCAATCTCAAATTTTAATTTTATTGATATCATATTTGTTAATTCTCTACAATTTTGATAACTTCTGTATACAAAAGTGTATAGAACTAGGCTAGCTATACAATTTCTTTTTGTTAAAAGGGATAGATTCATTTAAATGCATCCCTTTATATATGATTGAGAATTGTTTTCAACAGTATGAAAGTGATATTGTATTGTTTTTCTTATACATGGATTTGAGATTCACAGGTTTATAAGTATTTCTTGGCAGGGAAATGTATAACTGAGAAATCTGTCTTTTCCTTTTGTTTCCCAATTTCTTGATGAGAAAGTATAAAGAAATTATAGAATAAAAACATAAAAAGATGGAGCTGGATTAGATATGGTTGTCTTTGGAGGTCTACATGTCAAGAAATAGCATTCCACTCTCATCTCTCTCTCTCTCTCTCTCTCTTTTTTTTTTTTAATACTCTCAACTCTCGACTACATTTAAAATCTCTCTCTTCCTTATTCTAGATATTTTAAAATTACAAATTAACACGTTGTGATCGAAAAATAGCTACAATTGTCTATATGAAATTATTTATAAAATTAAAAAAAATCAGTTATCAAAATAATATATTTTAAAAAGTTCAAATATCATTAATGTAATTTATCTGTTAAAAATAAGTGAGTTGTTGATAAATTGATGCAGTTGTTATTTTTTTTTATTTTTGATAATTGAATTAAATTTGTTTGTTATAAATTCATTTGGTTAATAATAATTATTAACAATTAGGTTAGGTAATTTTTATATAGTCAAATAATTGTTATTTATAAAAATAAATTTTTTGAAATATTTCATATTTATTTAAATAAAAAAATTAAATTATTTTTTTAAAAATAATATTTGAATAAAAAAATAAATATTAATATTTATTTTAATGACTATTAAAAAATTAACAACTGTTAATAATAATTTTATTAAATATTTATAATAATTAATTAATAATTAATAGTTATAAGTTATAAGCTAATAACAGTTAATAATTCATATGAATAACTAAATCAGTAGATAAAAGAAAAGAAAAAAAAAAAAAGCAGCCCCAAAACACAGGCAGTAGATAAATCCGTATAGGGACTCCATCCATCACAAGCCCAACTGTCTGTTACTTTTTTATCAATTCAAATATCATATAATAATAAAAAATAATAATAATAATCTAAAAATCTTCATTCTCCAGTAATAGATCAATTAATATATAGTTTCTAATTCATTGAAGCTCAGTTAAATATCTTGCTTTTTTTTTGTCAGAAATTCATTAAAAACAATTGAAGTTGTCAAAAAAAAAAAAAAAACTATGATATAAACACTCATCACTATATTATAAGTTGAATTAAATATTTTAGTTTATTTTTCAAATCAATGAATATAAATAAACATAATTAAAAAATGTAAAATTATAAGAAATAGCTTATACAAAATAATTTCAATGCTTACTCCAAATCCAATTTCAAACAGATGAAATAAAATTATATTATTCTAAAAAATTATTATTATTATGTCTGTTCAGAGTCTTAAGTGTAGGAAGATAAGTTGAAAATTATTTATTGATGCATATAATTAATTTAATATTTTATATGATATTGGCCTATCATACATGATAACATGATGCATAATTTATGGAAAGTTGTTGGGATCAAAAGCATATTTGACTATAGATTCCATTTTTCTCCTTTCAAATCCTTGGAGGTGACATGCGGCTTTGAGTTGAATTCTAAGATCTATTGGAAAAATGAATGTGTTTCTATTTTTTCTTCGAATCTTCACTCACGTGTCCTTGAGTTGACTATGACCTGAGGCTGGTTTAATCACATTACATTAGCATAATATAATTCAATATTCAAAAATTTAACATTATAATTAACTTGATACTCATCAACTTGAAAACAGCAAATTAACTATACTATGGAAATTGACACAAAATATATACTATTTAATATTTATTTAACTTAAGATCACATAATTTAATATATATAAATTCTAATATAAGTTATAATAGATAATGAACTTTTGTAGTGGGCCTAATGAGTAAGAATTCATTAACTGATTTAACTCTATTGTAAATTTATATATATGCTAGCTAGGGGCAGTATGCTAAGTATTTCAAATTAGATATTTATGGTGTAATGTTTTAATCAATCGTATATTACTTAACATAAAAACCTAACAATTTTGAAACATTATATTTTTTAATTTTTGGATTTAAGTTTTCTTGTTGAATAATTTTCAAGATTTGTTATTCTTGATTCAAGTTATTAAAAAAAAAAGAAAGGTAAAAGTTGGAGAAAACATACAGAATTCAAGTAAAAAGCAAGTAATGTTAACTGCTTTACTCAATTTTGTTGTTGCATTTACTTCCCTATGCAATTATCCTCCACGCTTATGAGGAGCCCAGTCTCTGTTCACAAAGGCAAAAGAGAAATTATTTCGTAGATCGGTGAAGAACATATGATTTCAAATTGGTTCGGTTTAAATTATTGGTTCGGTTTGGTTCAATTGGTTTGATTCAATTATTAGTTTGATTCAAAATATTGGTTCGATTCAAACATCATTTTGATTCATTCACTGGTTCGATTTAGATGCACTTGTTCCAACTTTCTTTCTATATAATTTTTGATATTTAATTGTCTATTTAAATATATAGAAGAATGGATAAACATGTTCCGATTGAGATGATCAAATTAGAAACTTTTAGTGGATCTGAATTTAATTCCTAGAAGTGAAAGACTCAATTTGGACTGAAATATGAAAATATATTCTACACTGTTTTGAGTACCTTTGCTGATATAATGGAGGATGTTGATGAATCTCAATGGAATAAGGATGATGACTTCTGCAAGGACTATTTATTAAATTGTCTTTCTGATTGGCTGGCAGAATTTTTTAGCAAGTACAACACTGCTAAAGAAATATGGGATAATTTAGATACTCAATTTAAAAAAGAGGAGAAATTGTCAAAAACTCACCTAATTGACAAATTCATGGATTTCAAATTTAATGAAAATATGAAAATCACTCCTCAAGTAACTTATCTAAAAAATCTGAGATCTAAATTAAATAATGAAAAGATCATCATCTGTGATGCCTTCTTAGTTAGGGTAATAATTTACAAACTACCTTCTGCATGACACACTTTTAAAACTGAAATGTAAAGAAAAAAGGTGCAAGTGGGACTGGATGATCTCAAACGATTCATCAGAATTGAAGATGAGAACAGAGCTAGAAACAACTTGGAAATTGTCAGACAACAGCAGTCGGCTGCTAACACAATCACACATTCCAAAAAATTTTCTAGAAGATCCAAATCGGCCAAAAATGAACCCCCCAGGTTGGAGGTCAAAAAAACCATTTCTAAAAAGAAGAGGGGCAAGTGCCACAACTGTGGGAAATAGAGTCATTTCATTGCAGAATGTAAGGCTCCTCTAAAAACTAAATCTAACACACCAAATAAAGAAATAAATATGATAGTACAGAATACTGAGTCTCAGAATTTTATTGCTATGATCGGAAAAAGTGGAAAGGCCAGTACTTCTTCAGAATGTTGGTTAGATACAAGAGCCACATGTCATGTTTGTAAGAACAAAATGCAACTTGATGATGCTACTGAAGTTAACGAGACTATTGTTGTGGCTAGTGGAGATAAAGAAATAGCGACTC